>PVIA01005781.1:0-108960 GCA_004024845.1 Tonatia bakeri
CTCCTTGGAGAAGTGTGTGTTCAAGTCCTTTGCCCATTTTTTAATTGGGTTGCTTGTCTTCTTAGAGTATAATCATGTAAGTTCTTTATATATTTTGGAGATTAAGACTTTATCTGAGGTATCATTGGCAAATATGGGAAAACAAATGTGTCTTATAGTTCAAAATCACGATATCTTAAGTGAAGTAACTAAATCAGAGGTCTGTTGGCTTAGACTAACTCCTTCCAATATATTTAGGATCAAAACATGTTTTAAACTCAAGTTTTAGGTTGGTAGACTAATACCAGACTTGTTATAAGTTTATGTTAATTCTATTGGACTGATTATATCATTCCTATTACCAAATATTTTTTCAGATCACTCTTAGCACTTCAGTGATAAGCTGGTTGTGCTTCAACACATTATCAGGACTGCATAGCAACAGCCACTGCTACATCTGTGGCTTGGTTTAATTCTCTACCTTTGCTATTTCTGAAGTTTACTGCAGTCTCATTAATGGCATTGTTATCATGAAGGCTAGTCAAGCAGAGCCAAATGGTCTATAGTAAGTTTTGAAAAGCACAAAGATTTCTTGTAATACTATAGCCATGCAAAGTGGCAATTTGTGAACCTGCATAAGCTGACAATTTATTTAGTGACATGACAATTATAAAATCACCATGACATTATTAGTTGCATTTTGTATAAAGGGAATATTCTTCAGGGATTTAACTGATTTACTGTATAAATAAAATATTTTTCTCACATTCTTAAGCATGAAAAAATTCATAGAAATTACTAAAGCTGCTTGTTTCTGAGGTTTAGGCAAGATGAAGACATACTCCAATTTATCTCTTAAGACCAATTTCTTGTACCAATGATTATATGACTTAACCCCAAAGGTATAGCCAAAGGATGTTATCATAGCTTAGTTCTGTTTCTCATTAGAATAAGCCTTCCAATCATGTCCCTAGGCAATTTATATAATGTCTTCTCTATTCATGGTCAACTTCCTAGATTCCTGACCAGACATTTCCACAAGTCCATCCTAACAACTGATGCCATTCACTGCATACTCCACAGAGTGTTCTGTGCATCTGGATGGACACAGCATGCTAACTCATGATCCTTGGGAGTGACGGTCTGATTCGTACAGTCAATTCATACACTCAAACATGAGTGAGGAACTTAGCACAGTATTTGGCCCTTGGTAAGTGTGGAATTACATTACCATTATGGCTATTATTACTACGAATTTCTTACCCTGTAAATTAGTAGGGAACCATTGACTAAGAAAATAATAAACAACAATTCATCACCAACTACCTGACATGAAATCACAAATCTAATAAAATGATGGATATAAAAATGCTTTAAAAATCCTAAAGGCTGTTTTGGGATGATCACTTAATAAGGTATAATAAATGTCTAATCACTATGGTGTATACCTGAAAGTAATATAATATTGTATGTCAACTATAATTAAAAATAAATAAAAATACATACATAAATACATACATACATACATATGGGTTGTTTTATAGCAGAAATATATCTCTATACCTTTTCCTGGGAGCAAACTAAGTTGTGCTCTACTTTATGTAACTATCTCCACAGGTCTCCATGTCCTTTGCTATTGGTGTATCTGAATACCGGAGTCCCTACAGTTAAAAAGATGGGTGGGAAAGTATAAGCTGCATTTGTACACATTCACTGATGCACTGAGCACTGACAGGAATACTTCAACTGGAACAACCCTGCCTAATGTTCCTGTCTCTCCCTCCCATCAGCTCAGTGTCATAACCAGTTTTTTCCTGGTCGTCAAATGGGTAGATATAAAGATGTAATGCAAATTCAGTGAAAATAATCACAAATCTTGCAAAGATTCAGTATTTCATAAAGGCAATGAAAATACTGCTAAGAAACTGCTCGAATCACAGCAAAACTGTTGACAAGTGTGAGACTAGCTAACAACTGAAGGGGTTAAAATTGACTAGGATGATGACAGGCTGGTTGCTTTCCAAAGAGAATGATCTCACTCCCACAGGATTTAGAGGGCCCTTGGGAAATTGATGGCGCCCTTGAAGGCTGTTGCAGAAACTGGCCTCTTTATAATCAGGCAATGGTGGAAAGTAAAACATGAGGCAAGTGATGTCATATCATGTTATTATACAATTCCTGAAATATTAGGAGCAACATCAGTAATGATGATTGTCTTAGTCTGCTCAGGCTGCCATAACAAAATACCATAGACTGGGTGTCTTAAACAATAGGAATTTATTTTCTCACAGTTCTGGAGGCCAGACATCCAGGATAGAGGTGTGCACAGCTTTGGTTTCCCCTGGCTTGCAGATGGCCTTCTCTCTGCCTCCTCACATGGTGCTCTGGTGTCTCTTACTCTCCTTGTAAAGACACCACTCCTATTGGGTTAGAGTCTGGGCCTTATAACCTAATTAACATTAATTACTCTCTTAATAGCCAAATACAATTACACTATGGGTTAGGGTTACATTATGGATTACAATTACATTAGGGTCTCAACATACGAATTTGCGGGGACATACCTGAGTCCATAACAACAACCAAATATAAGAAGAAGAAGAAAGATGGTTTCCAGGATTCTGCCTTCACAGAGACCAGAGAAGACAAGAACTCAGTGTATTCATTTGTGTCCAGAAAAGGAAAGAGAAAAGTAAATGGATGAATTCTATTTGGATACATGAAAGTTTACAGACTCATCGATAGAGAGCAAACGGCTGGCTCTGGGTGGGGAGTTGGGGTGGAGGGAATGAGCAAAAGAGCGGGACTCACGGGCACGGACAACAGTGTGGTTATTGCGGGGGAGAGGGTCGTGAGTGGAGGTGGAAGGAGATATAAGGGAAATAAATGGTAATGGAAAAAATACAAAAGAAAAAAAGAATTCATGGGACTACAAATTGTTACATTAAAGAGGTGGCTGACTACATGGGGTATAGAACTCAGGTAAGGATATCTGTCCAAGGATGGATGGATGGATGGATGGATGGATGGATGGATGGATGGATAGATAGATAGATAGATATTTTTAGAAGTTATCAGTGCTATTTAACACTTTGGGCATGGCAGAGCTAGCCCAAGGAGAGTGTAAAAGAAGACAAGATGGCTAAGACAGAACAACATTTAAGGGATGAACAGAGAAAATGAGCCAGCATAGAAAACCAAGAAGGAACAGAAAAATAGGAACTATTCAAGAGACAGTGTCTAGTTAACAAGAAAAAAGTGGAATTAAGTAAGTCTTCAAAACAGCAACAGCATCTGTATAAGAGTTGATCCTGAGCTACTGAAATCAGGCAAACATCAGAATTAAGAACTCCTCAGATGACCGCTAAAGGTGGAGTGGAGCCCCTAAATATCCATGTGATTTATGAACACAACTGGGCTAGGGTTTGTGCTTGGTAGGTCGGTTACAGGTAGAGGAAACACAACTCACCAAACAGTCCAAGGGAGTGATGACTGACAGCGTCAGGTGAATGACACTTCAGGTGTTTCCTCTCCCTAAGCCTGACAAAGTTCCATGCTTCATACCGGGAATTCCAAATAGAAGAGTGCCTCTCTCATCTTATGGCCAGAACACAGAATGGGGTGAAACGCCAGCTGGAAATCAGAAATGTATTCTCCCACCTTTATTCATTATATAAATCTGTAGTAACATTTTTCTCTGTTCCTTATAAAGAGTCCAACCTCACAAAAGTACAGAAATTACAGAAGTAGTAATTTCTGTAGCAAAAATTTCCTACCAAAAATAATACCCCAATATAACTAGACCACTTAGCAATCATTTTATAATGATTCTATTAAGACAGGTTGCTCAGGATAAAGCATTTAAGACTATGACTATTTTAAATAACTTTTTAAAAAAGAGTAAAAACTGAGCACAACTAAAGCAGTATTTTAAATGGTGGATTGAATCTGGGCCCACCATGTATATGATCATTCAGTGACAGAGCCAAGCATTTCAAGTACATTACGCAGTGGATGCTTTAGTATATTAAATGGACGTGCCTGAGGTCTACATGGCTAAAATGAGGTGAACGATCTGGCTAATCTAAGTGACCACACCCAAGACTCCTACTTGGGAACCATTGGAGGAGAATCACTGTTGCCCACTCTGAGCTGGGCAGACAGGCATGACCAACGACATGGTCCCCAGGGAACAGCTGCCCAAACAGACTCATTTACAAGCCCTCACTGGTTACACTGTTGAGGAATAAGATCTCATGAACATGCAAGTTCCTTCCAAAACAATCTCCTTTCATTCCTCACTTTTTTCTGACCAAGAAAAAAATTTAATGTAAAAATTAGAGAATGGCATGGTTACTGCACAATAATGTTAATATACTGAACACTACTGAGCTGTAGACATATTAAGGTGGTAAATTTTACGTTACATGGGATTTTGCTAAAATTAAAAAGTTTTTAATGAAATCCCCAAAAAATGGGGAGGGAGAGAAAGACAGGGACTTTAACCCTATCCATAAGCTCAGCTAAATCACAGGCCAATGGGACAGCATGTGATATAATATCTAAACCTCAGAATATCTCAACTTATACACTTTATGCAGTGGAAATTTATTCCAAATATGATTGGTACAGATGGCAACTCATGGGCACATAGAGAATGTTTTGGTTTATTTGATTTCTCTTTTTTGACTTCTATAAATTACATCTACTTGATGGAAGGGATCAGAGGAATCCTTGCATTAGATATGCCAAGACCACTGTTTTTTCAAATTTTATGATATTGATAAATTTTTATTTATTGAGACAAATAGGGATATTGGCACAATATGATGAAAACATCTAATACAGATACAACACACAACTACCTCATTGTTATAAAATAAAAGGGGGTGGAAGTCTTGATTATACTTTGGATATATTCCTTCTCCTTTTCAGGTCCAAAGCTTCTGGTTAGATCACATTAATGGATGAAGGTGTCCTCAAATTCTGTGTGGGCACACACACACACTCCTCATGGCTGATTTTACTATGAGCAAAAGGTCCAATAATCATCTTTTAGTTTTTTAGACACAAGTGAAGGATATTTTCATTTATGCATCAGATCCATTGATGAAGTCACCACAGCCCTGGGAATGACTCACCAGCTAAAAAAATTACTCCCTTGCTGTGACACCAAGGGAATATAAACCATTGTCCTTTCCAGGGGTAATAGTAGTAGATACTATTTCTACTTGTTCTTATTGAAAGGTTAAACAGAATGGGGATCTTGGGAAATAAATTGTAGAGATTTGGAAAGCATAACAATTTTATCTCTGCTTTTAAAAAGTTCTGTACCTATTTAAACACAATTAAATTTCTATTCCAGTTCATTACATATTATCATCATTACTTTTTTTCCCCCACAGCTGTCAGGGACCTAACATCAAACTCTCTCAAGCTTTAGTTAAGAGAAGAACCTCTCCCAAGTCCTCTGAGAAAAGGTGTAGTGATTTCTTCTACCTCCATGCAAGCTGCTCAAGCTGGAAGAAAGGTCACAAATGGTCCCTCAAACCCGTGGTCATTGAAACCAGCTGATAAGTTTTAAACTGAAAAAGGACAAATGTTCCAAACCGTGATATAACCACACTAGGTCTGTTCTCAGACCTAACTGACTCCCTTTAATACAATAGTTAATTGGAAGCACCCTCTCCCTACAAATATTCATCACTGGAAAACAAGGAACAATGAAGCAGATTCATTTGGGTACTGGTTATTTGCCTGGTATGTGCCAAAATAATTTATAATTTGGAAGTGCTCACTCTCACACACATCCCGTCTTCTCTCTGACCTATTTCACATCTTTGTATTCCTCCAAGTGAGTCAGAAAGTCGAAGGGTTGCCTGGCCCCTTCTCCCAGGGCGGATAAGCACACACCCTTCAGAACAGTAAGAACAAAGATAATGATCCTGCTCATCATCTCCCAGTTCTGGCTGAGTATTGTTTGTTACCTGAGGGAGCCTCAGCAAAGGCTCCCAGGGGACAGTCACACAACAAGCAATTAGCACACTCTAAAAAGCTCTGGTGTCTTCCCCCAAGTGTCTCCTCTCCCACTGGATACTCTTCCAACAAGTTCTGCACTGTGATATGAGTTCCTGCCTTAAACCTCTGTATAGAGAACCCTGAAGGCTAGAGGGCAAATTGTCAGTACTCAGGGAAAGCTACTTGGGTTGGGGGAGGTGGCGGTGGGTGTGGCACTAAAAGAAAACATCTTAGAGTCCAAAACCAGAGATCCCCATTCATATTTGCAACTGGGCCCCCTACCTTTGTGGCCCCAGGAAATTAGACCTCTCTAAGGCCTAATTGCTTCCAGTAAAAGAGAGGTAATGAGTCTAATTGCCCCCAAAGTTGTTCTGAGAAGTAGATGGGATGACATGTGAAAGTTTCTGGCTCAGTGTCCAATGCTTATCATTACTGTTTGCATGAACTCAACCTCCTAAACAGGTCCATTAATAGGCTTAATAAATTGGACCATTTATAGACATGTCCTTGAGTTCCTCTAATTAAACCTGTTATCGGTTTTGAATCAATTTAAATCAAATATTTAAAACTTGGTACAGCACCATCACACTGGTCTGGCTGTTCTCACTGGAAGTCTGCTCAATACCTGATAACTTCAGGCTGCTGAACTTCAGCTCTCTCATACTGCAGCCTTTGTCTCAAAGAAAAATGCTCTTCTCTATACCCTCCTTTGAAGACAAATGCCCTAAGACAGAGGAACCAACTACAACATTAAGAGTTAAAGTGTAATGCTTGATTCTGATCACCTGTCCAGAGCTATTAAATTAGGAGTGACCTAAGCCATCTATCTTCAAGTGTCCATGACACCAGAGGGTCACAACAAAAAACAGTTCACAATATCTAGATACACCAATCATTGTGTCTTCCATGCCCACAGCTTTCCTGAGGAAGCAGCCTTAGGTGACCACATTCTGTTCTACCTGACTGCACTGCTTGGAGCCTGGATGGGCAGTACAACGACGGCCTGGGACATGGGGCCATAAGCCTGTCTCTTTAGAGATCTTAACAGAAAACACTGAAAGAGTGAGAGGAGGGGGTGCAAGAAGAAAAACTGTAAGGATGAGAGAGAGCAGGGACAGAGGGGCCAGAGTGAACCAGAGATTAATGGAGAACATGAAGAGAAACAAGACATTAGGAGGTGGTGGAGACCAAAGGTGGTGAAAGTGGGAATAGAAGGCAGGAAGCCAGCTGGCAGCGCACCCAGACAGAGGGTTGCTTAGTCACGTACAGTTGCCATCTTCCTTCCAGTGAAGGTCCAGCAACACCAGGCCCCAGACCAGCAGCAGCTCAGGATTGAGAATAATCCCTCAAGCTCTCAATTTTGGGAGATTCAGCCCTCGGTCCCACTCTCAGATTTCCAGGTGTTTATGTGTCACTTAACACCTCATTATGTGCATACCCGAATACATTTCTGTTCTTGCCACCAAGAATCTCAGAATCAAGTGGGTCTACTCAATGGTATGGAGACCCAGGCTTTCACTGCTATAACGTATTCTTCAACACATTTCATAGTAAAGGAGACATTAGGAAATGAACCCCAAATAACTTCTGTTCCCTACTTTTGTAATGTTGAATTTTGTGTTTCATTACGGCATTCTTTCTGCACAACATCACACCACTCAATAAAGGTCCCTTGTCAGGACAGCATTCATTCATCTTCACGAAGTTCAGGAGCCACGTGCCTGTTCTGTTCCATGTCAGGCGTGGTGCTGGGCAGACAACAATGAGCCCCACGGGCACAATTTTACAAGCTGGCTCTCTCACCATTAGACCAAGGCTCTGTGCACAAGCAAGTCCCTAAACCTCTGGAGGACTCGGTGGAGCAGAGCCACCTGCTTGGAAAGCTTGCTATTCCATCTAATGGCCTGTCCTGAGCTAGACATCTCTCATCCAAAGGGCTGCATCACCTCCTTTGCACAGCTCTGTTTCATTTCTTTCAGGAAATGCCAAGTACACTGCATTGTATAGTCTAAAAGTATTATCAACTAAAAAACAAAACATATTTTAACCATGTTTCCCAGGCCTGCACAGTATACTATTTATATGCAATAGTATAAATACACAAGTTTGCACATTTCTTGCTGAGTGGCTTTATTTTCAGAAAAAAAAATCATGAGGGAAAATCTATACTTTTATTTGTCTCTAAGAAGTATAGTTTAATCTGGGACAGTCAAAGGGACAGTGAGACCAGCTATTATGCACCAAAATCTTGGGTAAAATGCCATGCATTTAATTTGAAACATTGCCTTGGAATTCTGATAAAATTTCAAGCTACATTTATAAATATAGATAAAGCATGAAAGTGGTTTTTTTTGTTTGTTTCAAATAAATGAAGTATATTGACATTAACCTGGCAAATATAACAGAGTCTTGCAATAGTGGATTAATTGAGGCAGAATGTTTCACCTGCAAGAAATATAAAATCCTGATTCAAACCTGCTTAAGCCATTAAAACAAATATCCTATAAAGAGAACAGAGGTAGTATAGATTTCAGACTGGTTGTAACATAACATTAAAATAACCCACATCTCAGCTCTACCATTCTTAGTGTTGGCTGTGCCTTCAGACTCGCAGCAATACAGACTGTACTGTTTCACGCAATGCTTCAGACATGACAACGTCCAGAGGAAAATGCATGTGATCAGTTTGTGTTTTGTTTTGTTTTGTTTTTTACTTTTTAGAAAATCTTTTATTCTGGAAGTTTTCTAACCTATAGAAAGTTGTAAATTATACAACCTATGTATCCTTCATGGAAACTTATCAGTTGTTAAAATTATTCCACGTTGCTTTGTTTCGCTCTCCATAAATATACACACAATTGTATTATTGTTACAGGGTGCAGCCAAGAGGGGGGACCCCAAATAGGGATTTGGAATGGGGTCCAGAACTCAAGGTGTTCAGAAAATATTAGGATGTCCTCACCGCCCCCACCCCAGGTGTGGGTTGGGGAAAGGGACAAATGGAGCAGGCCCATTGAGAGCTGTTTCACATAGCAACAGCCTTGCAGCTAACCTCTGGTGTGGTCATTTAACATATGTGTAACCTTTGACTGGTTACATAGATATGTTAAATAGCTGTGGCCATGCTCTGAGCCAGAGGAATGGAAGTAACTTCCCTACCAATACATAACTGGGGGGGCAGGTCCCCAGAGTTACAGCTCCTGCATGGGAGCTTGGAGATGATTGGCCTCATGACATGGGGCCACACCTGCCCAGACCCACAGTGGCAGCCAGAAAGGCTGGAAAGAATGGGAGATTGAGGGCAGGTGTGGCCGAGTGTGGCAGGAGTCGGAAATGGGGCTGAAGAGGAAGATTGGCGTGGGGATTTAAACCCAGACATGGCAGTTTTGGGAGGGAATCACGTGGCTTTGGCAGAGTAGACTCCTGCAGCCCCATGAGAGGGAATCACCATGCAGATTTAGCAGAAAATCGCCACTTGGCTTTGGCAGAGTGGCGACCCCTGTCCCCACAGCTTTGTGGGGAGAACCACGCGGTTTCTCCAGAGTGCAGACCCCTGCAGCTCTGGTAGGAGAGAGGACCACGTGGCTTTGGGGTGCTCCTTTTGGCCATGCAGCCTGGGAAGTAAGAGAGACTTTGCCTGGAAGAAGGGTGAAAGAACTCTTATCAGTAGGCCATGAGTAGGTGCCGCATGGCTTTGGATTAATTGGAGATCCTGCCTGGACAGGGAGGCAGCTGATGGTGCTGGGAACCCGGGAACCGAGGAAGGTCTTCCAGCTGAGTACAGATTACTGGGAAGAACCGGGGTCTGGCTGAGCCATGGACTTCTATTTCCTTTCCTGAGATATGCTACCCCAGACTGGGCAAAGGGGGAAGAAAGGACTGTATATGTTTGTGGGTGTTTTAAGGGACTTTAAGATTTTGATAAAGACATTAGGTCACTACTTTAAGTTTGCATAGCATTAAATAAACATTTCCTTTCCTTTTCACGAATCTCTGGCATTGAGAGACATCTTTCCTATAGATGGCGGACACAATGGACCTGGGGCTTCCTTTCGGTAATAATATATTCTCACAGGCCCCCTTGTTTGTTCTATAACATTATTATAGCTGAACTATTTGAGAATATGTGGCAGACATCATAATCCTTTACTGTGAAATACCTCAGCTCCTATCTCCTATAAACTGGGAAATTTGCATATGTAGTATGAATCGTTGAAGAAGTTTCCCTCCAAATTCACATCTACCTGCAACCTCAGAACATGAGCTTATTTGGAAATAGGATCTCTGCAGATGCAGTCAGTTAAATGCAGATGAGGTTATGCTGGACCAGGGTGGGGCCAAAACCTGATGACCGTGAAGACACAGGCACACAGGGAAAGGCCATGTGAGGGCAGAGTCTGCAGTGCCACCGCTGCAAGCTGAAGACTGGCAAGGATTGTCAGGAAGCACCAGAAGCTAGAAGCCAAGGAAAGACTCTTGCTGGGGGAGTACAGCCCTGCGAAGACCTGAATTTCAGACGTTTTAGCCTCTGGAACTATGAAACAGTATTTTCTGTTGTTTTTAAGCCACCCAGATGATAAGACTTTGATACAGTAGTCCTAGGGAACTAATACATAATTACAATGCATTTATGAAGTTCAGAAAATTTAGCATTGATGCAGTGTTGGTATCTATTATATAATCTATACTCAAATTTTATAAATATTCCCAGTAATGTCCATTATAGATTTTTTTTTCAGACCAGGATCTCACATTGCAATTGCATTGTCATTCATGCTTGCTTAGTCTCCTGCAATCTGAATGACATTTTCAGCTTTTCATTGTCTTTTAGCACATTGGTAGTTAAACTCACTGATGAGCACATTGACACATTGATGATTTGGTGGACCAAATCGGATTGCTTAAGATCCTGTAAAACAAAGTATATTTCTTGTACCGTTCGTTGCTCATGCAGGCATGGCATCACTGCTGCCAACCTCTGTGTTACCCACCCTCCTCCTCACTCTCTTAAAAATTCTACCCCTAACTTAAAAAATCCTAGCCAAAATTAAGGCTTGCCCCCACTGTGAATCCTTTACCCACTCTCGATCAACTTCTTTCTTTCTCTTCTGGAATCCTATGAGTCTAATAGTTACTGGCTCAAGAGTTCATTTGACACTTAAAAATAGCTTGACTTTATTGTCATTCAACTTTTCATATGCCTGCATCAGTCACAATCCTACCAAAATCCAAAAGCAGTGCTATGCACTCAATATGTATACCACGTGAATTAATTAAATTAGTATGTTCAGTAATTTATTTTACAATTAAACTCATTACTCTCACCAACTGACTTTTTCTGATTGACTTGGGTATAGTGCAAGGAAGGAAGTAATAAAGAGAGGATCTTTCCATTTCAGAAAAGTCAGTAATTACAAACTAGTAATTATTTCCATAAGAACAATTATTCTGCAGGTATACAGCTGATGTTTGCTCATTAGGAAAATAGACTCCAGAGAATAAAATATGACTCATAAATAATAGTCAAGGTGGTTTTCTTATCAGCTATTGTATTGAAAAGCTATATGATCCTGTTATTCATCACAATAAAGAAAATGAAGCAATTAGAATCAAGCCTCACTAATTCATATTTACATTATTGAAAGTCCATCTGACTAAAGTGGGCAAGTCTGAATTATAGAATATTTCTGAGAAAATGCAGTTTAATTCTTTCAAGCATAAAGAGTTATTTTTTTAAACCAATTCATAATGAATTCCTCAGATGAGATCCTGCTATAATAAATATATAAGAAGGGTCATAATTAGCATATCACAACTGGAGACATGAATCAAATAGAAAACTAATTTAGCTCAGGATCAAATCTGAGAGTGCTTTGACATCCTAGTTTTATTACAGTTCCATATTTTCAGAAAACATAAAAATAGATCATTAGGTGGTTTTCTTTTTCCTTTCTAAACTGAATTAATGATTCAATTCTGGTTCCAAATGTAGCTTAATTTTTTAAGTCAGAAAAAGTTTTCACATCTTCTTAACCTGAACATAGGCCTCTGCTTATGCTGGAAATTACAGAGTCTGTGAGTAAATGAGAACTTATTGTGCTTAAAAATGTGTCATCTTGTTCCCCTTCTGTGTTTGCTTACTTTCTTCCTACCTCAGTGGGCCCCCTTTTCATAGATATACAAAAATAAGCATCACTCCAGCCCTTCTAAAATGATCACAGATAACTGAGTCTTCCAACCTGGAATCTTCTCATCTTCTATAATTTCAAAGCATTTCTAGTACTCTGATCTTGGATGCTTGAAACCTGGATACATGGCCTACGAAAAACTTCTTTTTGACCTGTGGATAGATTTCAGTGATGAGTCTCACAGTGGAGTAAACACTAAGTCACAATCAGTGACATATTGGTTAAGACTCCTATCCTCATCAGATGTCTAATTATGCTTACTCTCACATACAATTGTTTAAATTTTCTGATTAAATAAGCCCAATGAACACTTCCTGCCACCACTTTTTTCAAGGTGTAGTCCAACTGAGAAAGTAAAATGTTTGCTAATGTATTAATAATTCTATGGGTGTAGCCCAGCATGAGTCTATCCAATTTTAAAAAGAAAAAAAAAAAATTGAGTTGACTGACATGCCAAACATTTTTTCCCATTTCCTGTTTTATAAAGTTCAAGGCTCAGTGTGTCAGTATAACTCAGGTTCTTCATGAACCTGAAGCCATAGCTAAAGCTTTTTGAACAGGTTGCTGTACTCTCCCACTGTGACACCCCTAAGTCACCCCATGAGTGATCTGTCAGGACAACATGAGAGTCTACAGCTTGTGCACAGGACTCCACCATGCTTCAGGCTCAGGGGGGTCCATACTGACCCCCAGATATTGCTGTTTATCGAGTCTGTAGCATAGTATCATAATTTAAGGACAATCAGTAAAAATGATCCCCCAAAGGATCAAAAAATATTACAGTGTGTAAAACTAAGATGAATCCATTCTTCCTAACTTTTGACTTATTGATTTAAAATCGCTATAGAAAACAGAGATAAATAATCACCAGCTGAAATGCTTTCATTTATTTTTCTTTTTTAAAAGATTTTATTTATTTATTTTTAGACAGGGAGGAAGGAAGGGAGAAAGAGAAGGAGAGAAAAACATCGATTGGTTGCCTCTTGCATGCGCCCCAACTGGGGACTGAACCTCAGCCTGGGCATGAGCCCTGATTGGGAATTAAACTGGAAGCTTTTTACTCTGTGGGATTACACCCAACCAACTGAGCCACACCAGTCAGGGTAGATACGTGTTTAGCTTCACTAACTGGACAGACAACTGGTGTCTCAATGGAACCACTTCAGAAAGGATGGCTTCAGTCTGAATATTCTAAAATCAAAATCATAATTTTGGGAAGTAGTTCTCCAATGTTAAATAGCTTATAGCCAGCAACTCATTTAGGGATACATCCTGCAGCTAATTTATGGGGAGTATTTTGCAGGAAATAAAGTTAGACATGTGAACTGATAAAAGTGTTCAATGGTTGAAGTGAGTCATTAATCCTGCTGTGAAAACGTCCTGGTTAAATCCACCACAGCCATTACTTCAATGCCTACAAAACTGCTTCTCCTGAGGTATGCTTTGGAGAAATCCTCTCCGTTTATACTAAGGGGAACTAGAAGAAATAGCCATATATGTGAAACTTACTCTATATCTGTGATTACATATAAAGCCAGTATCAGAACATCATGCTATGACAGCCTAACTTCAAGGATAAATGTACTGATTCTCCATTTTAAGGTGTCATTCTTTACATTCAGAATCCAAGGTGATGAAAGCATAGTGAAATCAGACTCTGAAGAAGAGGGACTTTCAGTAATGCTTAAGTACCATAATTCATTAACTCTAAATCTCCATGTATTGTAAGATATACCATTATTTTATGAACTAAGATGAAAGCTGTCAATTAAATTATGACACAATGCCTTATCACTTCAAAGTTTCATTTTGTATCTATTAAAGAAGTTCTTTAATATACATATTTTTTAGCATATGAGGTCTGTCCAAAAAAAGGTCAACCATTTTTAATATAACAAGAACAGTTTGCATGACATCAACGTAACCTGGCAGCCAAGGAGAGTGAACTGGAATGTGCATGTGTGAACAATGGTGACTTCACTGTGCTAGTCAGTGGTAGACTGCATTGAATGAGCATGTGCGCCTTGTGGGTGTCACATTCAAAATGAAAGCAACATATCTGCCTTAAATTTTGAGTTAAGCTTGAACATTCCTCCACAGAAACTATTCAGATGATTTAGAAGGCCAAAGCGATGGGCAGCTGGAGACTGATTGTTTCATCATGAATGTATCCACTCAAGCATCACATCTCTTGCAGAGTTTTTTGGCAAAACATCAAATCACCCAGGTGACTCTGCCCTCCTACAGCCTAGATTTGGTGCCCTATGATTCTGGCTTTTCCCAAAATAAAATCACCTTTGAAAAAGAAAAGATTTCAGACTGTTGATGAGATTCAGGAAAATATGATAGGGCAGCTGATGATGATTGGAAGAACTGTGTGAGGTCCCAGGTGCCTACTTTGAAGGGACTGAAGTGTCATTGCCCTATGTACAATGTTTCTCATATCTTTTATCTTTTTCAATAAATGCCTCTGTATTCCATGTTACTTGGCTGGATACTTTCTAGACAGACCTCAATAATGCATTTATACTTAAATAAGAAGGAAAATATCAGAAAAATGAAGTATTAAGTATCCCTAACACTTCATATCAGAATCCAAGTTGAATTATGTTTTGACTCTAAACCATTCAGGTCTACATTTATCCACACAATACAATCCCCATGCCATCAAGAGCACTGGGGATTCAGCATTCTGCCATTCCTGCTATCTCTGGGATTTCCTTCCATGCTGCTGGTAGACATGCTGCTGTTGTGCAGCTATAACTTTGGAGGTTCATGCAGCACAGGGAACACAACTACATCACAACTGCCCATGGCTGTAAGTGGTAAGACACCAAAGACTCTGAGAAGCAATCCTCTCAGAATTGTTAAAGTGAAAACTTGTGCATCTTTTAATCAATAAAATGTGGCAGTTTTGTGACCTTGTGCAAGTCCCTTAGCCTGGATTTCATGGGCTAATCAAAAGAAGTATCCCAGATTAGCAGGAAGGGTTTCTAGGCTTTAAGGGTCTATGACTTTATTTGCTCTGTTTCATTTAGGCAGATATGTTCCTAATGATTACACTATGCCTCTAGACTATTTGATTGTAAGTTGAGAATACAGACAGGTCTTACACTCTCCTACTCCCTTCATTTGCCACTGCCTGATAAGACCTATAGACTACTTCCATATACCTTTACCCAAACTTAGGCCTTACTATATAGATCTTTACTTAAGGATATCCACTCAAATGGTTTTTAAGAAAGCCCTGCACCTAGAGGGGGAAGGAGGCACCAATGCCCATGGGGAACTGTTTATTAGGAGGGAAAGTGCCTCATAACCAAACTGTCCTGGGTTCCCTTCACAAGTCTACCACTTTCCAGCTCTGGAGTTCAGACAATTGTGAAGTGTCTCTGTGACTCCCTCAAAGTCCTCCTGTGTAAAAGGAGATGATCATTCCAGCCTCAGGTTATTTCAAAGAGTACATGCTTGGCACAACATCTGGCATAGAGTAGACTCCATAAATGCTCCCCCTGATGCCATAAATTCTGCTTGATGCTTCCCTAAATCCCAGGCCCAATCATGAAGTATTAAAATTATTTGGAAAGTTGCCTTGATTAATGCAATGCTTCCTACTCAATAATTAAGGGAGTAAGGATCAGGCTTTGAATTTATGTACTCTTAAAAATATCTGTCATGCTCAGCAAGATAAGCAGAATCCCTTCTATCATAGCAGCTGATTTGTTTGGGGTCTTTTTGGTTTCTCATAAAAGCTGTAAGAGATTGCAAAGCATAGCACCCTTTATCACAGCTAGAGTCGCCACAATGTGAAGACAGCACATTACTCAGTGAGGTTATATTATATAAGAAACCCAAGCCAGTGCTGCTCCATGGCTAGGATCTGTGGTATCGCACAACTTTCTGCAGCTCCATAAGGCCAATTTGAAAATCATGTTTGTCTTATTACCTTATGAAGCTTTTTGTCAGCTTTTGTTTGTTTCACTTTTGATTGCATAGAAAACCACTGGTTCAACTTTCTGCCATATTTGCAGTTGATGGAAAGTTCTCTTTACAAACATACAACTAACTACTTTCAAATCCAATTCACCACAGCACAAAAGTAACAAAAATCGTGACGTTTCTTCTTTGGTCATAATTACTTCTTTACTTATTTAAATACAATGATGTACAAATTATAATTGTAATTAAGAATGCCAACTGTGTGCCTAAAACAGAAAATGAGAAATAGAGGTTTAAAAGCCATGCAAATGTGCAAGACATGTGGTTAAAATTAATAACCACCTGAAAGTATTGAGGAGTGAGACAGTCATGGAATTCACTGTCCCTGAGGGTCACGACAATGACTGGATGACAGGATTCTCCTCCATTCACAATTCATGACGCCATAATGAACAGCAATACAGCAACAGCCTTCCTTCCTCCTTCCTTCCCTTCCTCCCTTCCTTCCCTATTCCCTTCCTTTTTTTCTTTTTAAATGAAATAAAGGACTTAACATTTCTCCAAAGAAGATATACAAATGGCCAAGAAACATAAGAAAAGGTGTTTAACATCATCAGTCATGATGGAAATACAAATCAAAACCACACAAGATATGATTACACCTACCAGGATCGCTATAACCAAAAATATAGAAAATAACAAATATTGTCAAGGACATGGAGCGGCTGGAACCCTTGTGCATTGCTGGTGGGAATATAAAATGATGCATGGACTATTTATTTAAAATACAGGTTTTGTTTTGGAAGATGCAAATGAGGCTCACGCATCATTGGTAACTCCTGCGTATGAAAATGCATGCAAGAAGTACATGGCGCCATTCATCTTAGAATGCCATACTATAAACCAATCATGCAAAGTCAGAAGGAAAATTGCCAAAGTTTCTTGAAACCATGTATTGACTAAGAACAATTTAATATAAAGCCCCATCAAGCAAATAAATAAAAAGATTGTTCACAGCTTCCTTCAAGATTGGATACAGAATCTCTTCAGAAGAAAAATCTCACATATTAAAAGAAAATCTGTAGAAGTTCTAGACTGGAGATATGATCAAAACAGTTTTTTTGGGAAAAAACCAACTTGAAAAAAGGCTTCATTGTTGAATGGCACTGTTGAAGGTCATGCTTTCATGGTTTTGAAAGACATACCTAACTTATATATTCAAAATAAAAATCTATAGAATAAGCAGTTAGGCCTCTAGGTTCCCATTCCAACATTTCAGTGAAGCAACCACTTCTCCTGTAATCCACACAGAAGATGTGAGGCTAAACCCAGGAGAAACTAATGCTAGGCAGAGAAAAATATCCAAGGGGGAATGGAGATATATACAAAAGACAGAGAGACAGAGAGGAGAGAGGAAAAAAATTCAAGAATTAGTATAAGAGAATTTCATAGAATTGAGTGTCTTGTCAGACTACAGAGGGCCTCAATAAGGGTGCAACACAATCAATGCAAAGATCCCATAGCAAGCCATGGAATTATAGAATTTCAGAATACTGGGAATAGAAATAAGATATTAAAATCCTCTCAAATGGAAAACTGAGCACACATGGAAGAGCAGGAATCAGAATGGACTTGTTAATATCAATACTAGAAGCCTAAGAACAAAGAATGATGCCTTCAAAATTGCAGGTAAAATTTTTCAACCTAGGATTCTCCAATAATCGAAAAGTGTGTGTGTGTAAGTACACACAGAAAAGACAGGAAGAACATATGCAAAAACAGTAAAAAATAAAAATACAGAATTTAAAAATAGCTGGTTAGATATTAAAGTCCATCTCATTCTTTTTCTGACAGCTGGAAGAAGGCGCACAGTGATTGTTTATCTCACTGCCTCTTCGGTGTACTTACAATGAAGATGTCTCTGAAGACATTTATCCTCACAATTCTTGATGAAAAACCATCTGGTGATGAAACCTTAAATAAGATGTATGAGTTTTCAGCTAGGCAGACACCGACACATCAATATGAAGTAAATCTGGACAAATTTATGAAAAGGAAAACTTTTCACAAATACCAGTCTCTGTGGCACTCACCGGGGATACTCCCTAACGAGTCTGACACCCGATTAGCTCAGCATGTTCAAAGATACAGCTAAAATTATTTTTAATGCTTGTGTATTATAAATGGAATACTTCTTGTGTACAGTAAATCTATAATGCACAGGTAAATGGCTTTTATGTTGGTTTAGCAAGGAGGCATTAGTCAGAACTTTTTAATGCAAGGTTTAATTCCTATTTTTCCTCATAGGGAAAAATATTCATTAAAAAGAATCTGGATAGATGATGAAGTTGTTCTTTACCTTAATTATACAGTGGTTCACAGATTTGGCTACTTTCACAGACTTACACTGAAGCAACAATTCAAACAAAAAAAAGAACCCAAACAAAGCTGAATGTTTTTGTCACACAAGACAAGATAGCTGCGATAAAAATGAAGTTTGAAAGTTGGATGAAAAGCAATCATCATGAGGACTAAGAACTATTTGGGACATTTAGTTCACTTACATATGATTAAAATGAATACATTAATAATGAAATTTAAAATATAATTTTCAGTGAGCTCTTTTTTAAAGATTTTATTTATTTATTTATAGAGAAGGAAAGGGAAGGAGAAAGAGAGGGAGAGAAACATCAATGTGTGGTTGCCCCTCACTTGTCCCCAACTGGGGACCTGGCCCCCAGCCATGTGCCCTGATTGGGAATTGAACCAGCAACGCTTTGGGTCACAGGTCCATGCTCAATCCACTGAGCTACACCAGCCAGGGCTCAGTGAGCTCTTGATACTGGAAGTCCTTTGACTATTTCCCTAAGAAAGGAGGCAGGGAGGGAGGAAGAAACACTATCAGAGGACCAGAGACTTTTTGAATAATGACTCACTTCTTTAACAAGAAGAGATGTGTCCTCAATACTGCATTCATCCATCCCTCTTCAGCAATATTTTAAGCTTTCCTTTTAAGTGATTATGAACCTTCTATTCATATGGATCTTGTATCAGAAACCAAACCAAAGGAAAGGCTGGACCATGGAACTAGTATCAGCTCTCCTCAATTCAACCCAATTTTCAAAATTGGTGAGATTCAATTAAATAGCATCTTTCTGTTTAACTAGGACCAGCAGGAAACATGGCTTTTGTTTAGTTTTGTTTTCTCAATGGTAATTAACTTTAAATATTAATTTATCATTAAAAGAATCATATAATATCATCAAGTATAATCCAAAATGTACATAAACTTTAAGACAAAACAGAAGACTTCAGAGAAACTCCATTTGACTCTCCCCTCTCAGGAGTTCTCCTCTGCATTTCCTCCCCACTGCCCTGCGTGATTCAGTGGAAAGGCAGCTTGAAAAACACAATTCCCTTGTCACATACCTTTCCTCCCTCCATCCTCCCAATACTTATCCCAGTATCTGTGGGGCTTAGAGGAAAGTAAAACATAAGTGACTGATGGAAGCCATTCAGAGACTCATTACTCAAAAAAAAAATAGCCTTTAACTATTTCCCTCTGTAATATACAGATTATGTCTTCCCTTACACAGTTACTCACTTATTCCTATGGTTATCAAATAAAAGTGTACTGCAGGCTTGATGAGTGCCCCAATTTGTGTGACATCTAATTTTGAGATATTTTGTATTCTCTAAAGTTTCCCTTGAATAGAACAGGTAAATCCCTTCCTTCCTTCATTAATCTATTCAAATATGTATTGAATACCTTTTTCAATGCACATAGGTTTCTGCCTGCCCGGTATCTCTGAGGAAATGATGGCTCTCCATTATTAGTTCATGGGGTTCAGGGTTGGCTCCCCACCTCCAACTCTCAGCTGCAGGGTGAAGGATGCTATCTTCCTAGCCTAGTAATTATTTCAGAAATTGGCTTAGACCCAAACCAAGCTAATGAGAGCCACCCCAGGGCCGTTGTTAGGACAGTTAGAAGGAGACAACCTCTGATTTCTGGGCACTGCAGTCCAGAGCTGCTGCTGCTCTAATTGTCTCCCCATAGACAGAGGCTTCTGGGAATGAAGCCAACCCAGAGGGAAGCACGGCCGAAGGACAGGAGGGAGTCTTGATGACATCATTTGTCCACCTACATCAGCCATGCGTGAAGAACTGCACCTCACCACCGGATTCATACTTACAATGAGCCAATACAGTCTGTTTCATGTTTATAGCAGTTTGAGTTATGTTTCTGTCACTTGCAACTGAAGAGGTACCAATACACCTAACCCAGGGCTGGGCACCATGCCAGCCTTGGGGTTCTGATAGCAAATGAGAAAAGTGAATGGGTACCTGTGTAGCTTCTACAACTAGAAAATTAATAGGGACAACAGAATGTCCAGTTAAGAGAGAAGGCTTCACAAGCAGACATGTCCAAATTCAGGGTCTAGCTGAACTATTAGCTGAATATGTGACCTTGGATTGTTCCCACCTATTAAATGGGCATAACTAGACCTACCTCACAGGCCTGTGCCAGGAGTTACATGAGATTCTGGATATATATCCCTTATCTCAATTACTAGCACACACTAAAGCACCCGCTAACATGACTATTACTAGTAAGGGAAACGACTGAATTCTACACTTGCCAGTCCATGTCACTAGAGCAGAGAATTCAGTCCTCTTAAGTCCCATTCTTCCTTGCACAAGGGCAAACATTCCCAGGGTAATGTCTATGGTCTAGGAAACACTGCTATTCACCGGCCAAGAGTCTCCGTGCTTGCTGTCCAGGGTCTGTGCAGGGTGCACACCACCATAACAGGGTTATCACTGCAGACTGAGGACAACATCTATGGTACTGTTCCCCTTGTCAACCTGTCAGACCAAAAGTGTGCAGGCACACACACACAACAGCCGTGGTGAAAAGGAATTGAGGACTCACAAATTCTCTCACCTTTACGTGGCCTTTTAGATAATTTGTTTTTTAGAATCTAGGGCAGCCTTCTTTCCAACGTTATGTTGCAGACCTTTAGGTACACACGGATACATATGTATGTATATGTATATATAAAATATATATGTGTGTGTGTTTGTGTGTGTGTGTGGGTGTGTGTGTGTGTGTGTGATTCTGTAGGGCTGGCCCCCAACACTGTTAAAAATAAAAACAGTTTTAAAAGGTAACCACTAGAACACAGCCTTCCTGCAGCAATTTTGCCCCATCAACCTTTGGGGAACAGTGTTAACGCTGCCACACTCAAAGATCCATCAAGGGAACACCCATTTTAACACCTAGAAGATGACAACTATACCTTAGAAAGGCTGTATTTTAATTCACCCAGTTATGCCTTAAACCTCCTCAACGTGAAGTCATCATAATTCCTCATACAACCTGCAGTGAGTTATCTGCACTGTCTGTCTTCACTTGATTGTGGATTCATTTGGGATGACATCATCATAAAATTGATACTTCTGACAATCACTCCCACCATTCACTGTGCTTCTCATGTGCCAGAACTTGAAAAAGGAGACAGCATTCTCCCATTTCACTACATAGCTCTGTATTCTTTCCATTCCAAGGGCTGACCACAATGGCAGCTGAATCATTTGTGTGATTACCTGTTTAATGCCAGGCTCGCCCAGTCAACCATAAGCTCCAGGAGATCAAGGACTGTTTCTTCTTAACTCACCACTTTAATCCCAACACCTAGCAAAGCACCTGGCATTTAGTAGAGACTCAGTGAGTATTTGCTGAATGAATAAATAAATTAATTAATGTACAGATAGTGGTGCTGAGTTTAAAAAGTAAAGTAAAAAATTGGGTCACACAGCTATTTACTTAGTGGTAGAATAGCATGCTAAGTCAGCCTACAGTGTCCAAACTCTGTAACAAGGCTTCTTATTTAGCTGGATCTTCAGTAATTTGAATTTAGTTTATAAAAGAAAGTGTACTAAGGTAACCACTGCCACAGTGACAAATTGTGTTTTAATTTAAATAAGCTTTCTTTATTCAGGTCCTGGTGTTTTAATTCAAATGAACTTTCCTTACTTATTATGGTGAACAATAATGACAAAGGCAGAAAGTGTACAGTGAACACACAGTTCATACTACAATTCTGACCCACCAGAGCCTCTCCTACAGACTGACGGCGACACAGCTGCTCATGCTGGGCACGTGCTCTCCAGGGACACACGGCCCGAATGTGATTACTTGAAAATGACATCATGATTTATAACACAATTTTCTAAATTCTAAAGCTGTAATTTATAATGAATCAGACAATAGCCATATGGGACCTGGTTTCCTCTTAATTGGGCTTAACTGCATTCTCTACTTTCTTTGAATTTTTTTGTTTAAAAAACTCTCCTGCAAATCATAAAATAAAGGCAGACTCTAAGTCTCAACAATTAAAAAATGAATACTCAGAGAACTAGAGAGAAAAAGGAAATAAGAAAGAATGATATTTTAGTCTCCCCCCAGATTTTCTAGCAGTATATAACATATATTGTAAATATTACACAAAACATGATTTTTTTAACTTCATGTGCTTTTGGTGACATTTTTTTTTTCTTTTGAACAATATGCAATAAAAATGACCAATATGGGCCACTGGCACAGCTACAAAATAAAGAAATCCTAAGTTTTATTTTTTAATTAATTAATTAATTAAATTTAAATTATTTTATTGTTGTTCAGTTACAGTTGTTCATATTTTCTCCCCACCCTTCCCCCCCATTCCCTCCAAACCCACCTCCCTCCCTTACTTCCACTCTCCCCCTTGGTTTTGTCCATGTGTCCTTTATAGTAGTTCCTGAAAACCCTTCTCCACACTGGCCCCTCCCCACTCCCCTCTGGCTATTGTTAGACTGTTCTTAATTTCAATGACTCTGGTTATATTTTGTTTACTTTTTTTGTTGTTGATTACATTCCAGTTAAAGGTGAGATCATATGGTACTTGTCCCTTACTTCCTGGCTTATTTCACTCAGCATAATGCTCTCCAGTTGCATCCATGCTGTCACAAAGGGTAGGAGCTCCTTCTTTCTCTCTGCTGCATAGAATTCCATTCATGTACCATAGTTTTTATGGTAAATATACCATAGTTTTTTGATCCACTCATTTGCTGATGGGCACTTAGGTTGCTTCCAGCACTTGGCTATTGTAAATTGTGCTGCTATGAACATTGGGGTGCATTGGTTCTTTTGGATTGGTGTTTCAGAGCTCTTAAGGAAACCCTAAGTTTTAATTGCAGTAGTACATTTTTCAGTTAGAGGATTTAAGGCCTTTTAATAGGCCCTTCTTGATACAATTATAACATAATCAGTACATATTCCATAAAATATCAGGAAGAGACCAATTAATCACACTATATATAGTTTTAATCCCTGCCCCAATTTTGAGTAACTGCTTCATACCAACCTGATGGTTTACCCCAAATATACCCTTTGAAGGAGATACTGGAGGGTAGAGGATCTAGTCTGTAGTTCAACTGGAACTGAAATGGAGGGAGTTTATTTTTGTTTTTATTTCTGATTCTGTCCATCAGCAATGAAATAATGATGTTATATGTTGTTGAAGTGGAGAAACCTGTTTAGCTTAGTTTTTCAAATGTGTTCCTTTCCTTGGCCGACTCCAAAAATTCAAACACCTTTTAACTAATGTGGGATCACTCCTCAAAAAGTGAAGTTTTAGATTAGAAAGTAGAGACCTAGGCACATGTTATATGTGCATAAAAAGCATTCAGAATTGACTTCAAGAATAGGCACTCATTTTGAGCTTTTGGCTAAAACATAGTAACTTAGGCTGGGAGGAAATAGAAGTGTAGAGAGGTGTTGGAAAGTGGTAAATACCTGTATTCCAAAGGGCAGTGAGGATGAGTGGGTCAGGTGGGTCCAGAGCTGGGGTTGGAAGGTAGGTAAAGCAAATATTTAGAAATTTAGAGATCAAGTATAGTACTGCATTTGTATCTGGGTTGGTTTTTCTCCTAAGTAGGATTCACCACAACTTATCAGTATAATATAAAGGTTAAATATTTATGTTATTAAATCAATAATAAAAAAGTGGTTCAGTGGATTGAGCACTGCCTGGGAACCAAAGGGTCAATAATAAGAGAATAGAAAAATCAGATGAACTGAGTAGAAATCCCATTTCTCTCCTATCCATCCTCAAAGAAGTCTAAATGCCTACAGAGCTCTTAGTTGGACACCACCGCATGTCCCATGGGCCTGTGCCAAATAGCCAAGGCTATTCAGTAGAACTTACCCTGCAATTTCAACCTCTTTTATGATGAAAGCGTCATGTAGCACCATGAAAACAGCCTAAATGTTTGATCAGATAGAACAAGTTCTAGATATGCCACTAATAAACTGTGTACATTGATATAACCACTTCTTTCTAAGCCTCAAGCTCCTTATAGAGCACTTCCAACCCTAACATTTAATGACTCCAAGACTTGATGGAATCTATCCCCAGCTCTGCTCTCTTCTGAACACCCAAATTTCCACTTTCTTCTCTGTGACATGCAGGCCAAGGTTAGGGCAGGCCAAACCACCTCTTTGTTAACACTGGAAAGGATCCAGATAAAGCAAAATGTTTTCCTAGAAAAACAATCATTTTTAAGTGTTCATAAGAACAAAACCAAATATCCACAGTTATACTATTTAAAATTGAAACACCAATCAGCTACAACCAAAATATACTGCTTTAGACTTGAAAATAATCTTTGATGGGATAGCTTCTTTTTACTTAATTTAATTATAATTCTTACGAGAGATATTTTGAGAATGAGCAGCCCTAAATAATTATTTTATGTTTCAACTACTTTTTGACTAACTCATTTACTTGCCATATATCTTCCAGTCACAAAGAAAGGAAGAGTGTGAGAAGAGGGGGGGATATAGATAAAGGAGCGTATATATGTTTATATATCTTAGTATCTCATAAAATAAATTATATTTTCAGGAAAAAATAATTTTTTCCTAGCCCTGAATACTGATGACTGTATCAGCTGGATCTTTATGGAAAGAAATTGAAAATAATGAGCAATGTTCCAACAGTAGTGTTATGAAAGAATGCAAGAACATTTTTTCATCTGACTATTTTACATGGCTTCATTAACCTCTCTTTTGAAAATCTACTCCTTAAAAACTAAGACATGGCAATATCTATAAATCTATTTTTATGGTGAATTAATACACTATGCAATTAATTAGAATAACTTCATTTTAATTATCATTATTTATATTTGACTTTGGTGGAAATAAAGTAGCCTTTTAATTATGAATAGTTATTTCCTCAAAATAGTAGTTTCCATGGCCCAGTCAGGGTTCACACCCACAGCTCAATATGGTAATTTCCCTTTATTCTGATTAACCTTTGCATAAACAGGAGGAGGCTCAGGAAACAGTAAGAAAAGTGCCTAGTTTAGCCTTGCTGAGGACACCTCTCTGATATCAGACCCAAGCTTCCTGGGCCCTCTCCCCTGCAGGAACCTGTCTTGTGTCTTGTTTTCTAGAGCTATGGCTCTCAGCTGGCTGTTATGATTAGAAATCATGCTGATAAAATACCTTACCATAGGATTTGTGGTTAAAAACTTGACCTCTGTTACTCTGGTCAGCAGGGTCTGCAATTTAGTTTCAGGAATCTACTCTCTAGGAAAGCACTGTGTGAGGAGCAGGGCTTAAAAGGTTGTTGTATAATTAAAAGTTGCTAAGAAGGTAGGCCCTAAGTATTTTCACCACCAAAAAAAAGTTTAAAAAGGTAACCTGATGAGATGATAGGTATGTTAATTAGTTTGATTGTGGTAATTATTTCACAATGTACTCATATCAAATCATCAAGGTGTACTGTACACCATAAATATCAGCAAATTTTTTAAGAGATAAAGAGACTAATCTCCCACATTTAAACTTTTGCCATACAATGAACAGATTCAATGAAAGGTAGAGAATTATGGGTTCTCCGTTCCATATGTAAAAACAAATAGTAAGTCATGAGAGCAGAAAATGGCCAGCCTCCCTAATAAAGAAGTGTGATATAACACAGCTGCACAGTCCTGTCTTTCTAGAGACCAAAATGTCTGCATAAATAAGAGGTATACAACATTAAACCTGATAATCCCACTTTGAAGATATATATTTTTTTAATATTTTATGTTTAACCTATGACAGTTGTCCTAACTTTCCCTCTTTGCCCCTGCCACCCAGCCTGCCCCACCCTCCAATAGTCAATCCCCGCACAGTTGTTCATGTCCATGGGGCATGCATACATGTTCTTTGACTGGTCCCTTCATGTTCTCTCATCCAGTCCCCACCTCACCTCTTAGAACTGTCAGTCTGTTCCGTGGTTCTGTGCCTCTGATTCTATTTTGCCCATAGTTTATTTTGTACATTAGATTTCACTTATAAGTGAGATCATGTGGTATTTGTCTTTCACTGACTGGCTTATTTCACTTAGCATAATAGTCTAAGAAAATAATCTGAAAGCAAGACTCTTCTTTATGAAGATGCCTATATCAATACTGTTTGTAATGAACAATTAGAAACAAACCAGTTCATAGCAATGAAAAATTAAGTATATTATAGCACATCAATGTTATGGTTGTACCTTTGTTAAAAACAGTATGCATGAAGTCTCAGTTACGCAAGATGAATAAATTCTAGAGATCTACTGTACAGCAATGTGTTTGTTGTCAATAATACAATATTGTACACTTGTAGCTCTCATGTTAAATGTTGTTATAACATTAAAAGGCTAGCACATATGTAAGCACACAGTTATGTGAAGTATATATAAAGTAATGTTCTCTTGGAAAAGTAGAGCATTATATGCACACTGCTTACAACTATGAACTTGTACAAAGGTACATAGATAAAAATTAGAAGTAGATTTAAAGTTATAAACAGAGATTTCAATTAATTACATTCCCTTTTTTCCACCAAATTGATTGTGAATAATGGCTCTTTTAAAAAATCAAAATATGGACTAGGAGAAGAAGATGGTTTCTCAAGGACAAATGGCACCTGGAGCCTTGACTTGCACAAAGGAAGCCTGGTTCTCCCGTTCAATGGCAACTCAGTGTCTGGACCCTCCTGGTGGTCAGGCTCTACCACGTTCTCACCCAGGCAGGCAGGGCTGACTGATAACTTCAATAGAACTAGCCAAACAGAACCAGATAGGGGTCAGTGGATTTTCACCACTGCAACCACATTACATTTATATTTGAGATATGCCCAAAGATCTTCACAGCAGGCCTCAATCTTCTACACTTTAGTATTTCCCAGAAGCTATGTCTACACTAGTCAAACAAATCTGAAAATAATCACACACTTTGCAGACTTGCTCCATCTCTACTACTGCTACTTAAGGTTCACAATTACATGTTACAAAATCATTCCTTATCCATTTAAAGTACAAAATTAGATGACAGTAGCATGCTAATTAGTGCCTTAATCCCTGCTCAAAAGAGCTCAGTTTAAAAAACAATTCTGGCAGTTTGCACATTACAATACCAACAAAAACTCAAATGTGTATAGCCCTTTACAGGATATAAATTGCTGTTGTTAACATTAGTTTATGCCAGCACAGGATCCTTACATTACTTAAAATTCAGCTTAGCTTACATTAAAATGGGGTGTCAGGTTCTAACAGCTTTCTAATTGCAAAGAAAAAGTAGGTAATTAAAGTCAGTACACACACTTAGAGGAGATTCTTCTCAGACAGCTATGATATGGAAAGTAAAATCACTAAAGCCAACAATCCAAAGTTAGGTGGTGGGTATCTGATTCACTGTAAAACCTCATTCTTCACACATCTGTTTAGATTCCAGTGGTGGTGGGTGAGGGGCACACATTAGTATTTATTCTATTAAAGGTATGACCAATGTTGACCGTAAAGAGGTTACTTTATCATTCCTAAATACAACAGTTCAATTTTCACACCTTTTATAATTCAACAGACCTTTATTCTGTGTTGACCATGTGCCCAGCTCTAGGATATAGATAAAGACAAATAAGACAAGGTCCATAACTTCAGGGACTGCAGCTAGGCTACAGGACAGCCCTCTCACACTTGAGATCTACCTTGGGATGACAGAACACACAAGTTCATTTCTCATCCCACTCAAGTTTCCACTATAATAAAGGGATATTAAAATATTCCTCATAATAAAAGGATAAAGGCACATGAAAGCTTAAGATCAGAGCACAGGAAGGGGAACCTCAATAAACAAGCATTAAAATAGATCCCTACCAAAGCAGGTGCCCAAAGAAGCAGAGCAAAGGTGGTCCGGGATAAGCCTGCAGCCCAGGAAGGAGCTGACCTGCCCTGCAGACACCCAAACAGACTCCAGGCAGAACAGCAGGCACTCCAGAGAAAGACAATGAGATGCAGGGCTTACCACCATGGGGACTAATTAAGCATTAGAGACTGACTGCCTTCTCCCCTCCAGTGAATAGAAGAGAATTTCCCCAAAAAGAAAGATATAAGTTTTTCATTTCAATGACCCACCAAGTGACAAGGAAAATAAAATTTGAAGACCTATGCTTAAATACATTTGTGTTAAAATGTTCAAAATACCAAGGAGGAAGAGAAGATCCTGATAGTTTCCAGAGAGAAAAATGAAAGCACCTACAGAAAATGAAAAGTCAGATTGGTATTAGGCTTCTCATTAGAATCACAATGGCTAAAAGGTGATGAGAAATGTCTCTGATTCCAATGGGGAAGTTATTTTCAGCCACAAGTCATGTCTAGTCAACCTTGTAATCAACAGGACAGTGATAAAGACATCCTCAGATGTGTGGGCAGAGTAAAGACATTAGAAATGTATGCATGAACTAATCATGCAAAAAAACCCATTTACCTTTCATTCATCCTTTCTGAGGAAATTATTTGAAAATGTGCTCAAAACTAGATGGTAAACAAGAAAGAAAAAAGTCATTAAATTCCAACAACTGGATTCAGCCAAAAAGAGCAATAAAAGGGTCACCTGGGATGACAGCTGTGTAGCCAGTCCAGGGTCAATCAACCTAGAGGGCAGCATCAGGCAGACAGAGGAATCAGGACTCCTGTTCACAACAAAGATTCCACACACTTGAGACCAGACTTGGGACCTGGAGACACTGGGTAAATGTAACAAGGCAGTAAGAGCAAAAGCAGACCAAAAAGAGTAGAAACTTTAAGAAATCCTTACAGGAAAAGAAATGTAATCACAATATTCTGCTTAGCTCCTCAGTGAACAAGATTTACTTTGTCATCATAATGTAAAAACTTTTTATTGATTTTCAACTTTTAAAATGTATGCTATAAAGAAATCACTGGAGGCTTCATTATGAGTAGAGAAAAAAGGTAAACGTTATCCACACTGATAATACAAATGGGAAAAGGCATATGTTAAAGGCTGGGAGAAGAAAGTAGAAGGGAAAAGCTAAAGAAAGTTTGTAGAGGTGTTACTAATCCCCACCTAGAGTTGACAGCACAAAAAGCAAAGGCAGCCGACAGCTTAGAGTTAAGAACTTAACCAATGAGGGCTCGGAGGGAGGAAGATGGCGGCAAGGGAGCAGATTCCACCTCCCACTGCAAACGGAAGAAAAATCTAACCCATCTAAGGAGAAACAGAGCAAATAGCCAACACTACCCCAGCATATATGAAAATAGGAGACCAAAAATTGTAACAGACATTGAGAAACCAGACAGTAAGGAGAGCACTTCAGGGCAATAAGGTCCCAGGGACCAGTGTGGGGACCAGGGCAGCGACAGCCCCAGATTCAGCGCCCGCTGGGTCTGCCACAGCATCCTTGCAAGAAAGCTGGGTCAACTGCTCCCTCCCCCACCAAACAAGGTTTGCAGCACTGGGAGAGACCTGGTTGCTTGAAGTCACAGAGAGGAGAATAAGGACTAAGTGGCAAACACACAGGGGCTATGAGCACCCACGCATAGGCCTGAGAAGAGTGCACACCCCAAGCCATGCAACCAGAGGTGGCCTGGCCAAGCGAATGCACCCACAGCCTGAGGAGAGAGGGCTTTGCAGAAGGCCAGGAGTGTGCGCTCTGAGGAAAGCCTGGATCCCACACCCAAGGGCCTGCAGAGAGGCACCAGGCTAGCTCTAGGGAGAGTACTCACGAGGCTGACTAGTGCTGAATAGGAAGGGAGAGAAGTGATACCAATCGCCCCTCAGCCTACTGCAGCCAGCAAGACCAGGAAAACCAGTTTGACCAGTTTGAAACCAGCAAGAGGTTATTTTGTTTGGTTTGGTTTTAAGTAATTTTTTATTTTTATTATTTTTTAATTTTTCAATTCCTTTTGCTTCCCTTTCTGTCTTTCTTGTTTTATCCTTGTTCCTTTCTTTCCATTTTTATCTCTTCTTCCTTCCTTCTGCTTTATTTTTTTTTATTTTTAAATAAACACAAGTGAGACAAAAAAAACCTGGAATTGTGAAAAGACCAGAGTTGGACCCAAAGAGGGGGAATCCCAACAGCTGACACAGTGAGACAAATTTCACTTTCCTATTACAGAAAACCTGCAAGTTATTGCATATTTGTATTATTATTCTTTTCATTATTCTTACATCTTTTATTTTAATAGTATTTTTGTATTCCTCTCCTTTCTGTTTAGTCTTCTCTGCTTGGCTGTTATATTGTATCATTCGACAGGTGTCCCCTGTTATCTCATTCATATGGTATTGCTAATGTACTGTCCTTCACTTCACTTGTGTTCCATTTGCACACTACTCAAGGTCCTATACTCCCTAGTCTTGTTATCCAGATCACATAGATTCTGTCATAAGATTGTTCTAATTCTGTCTGATTCTGTGTAATATTATTGTAAGTAATAGCTGTTCCATACAATTGTAAATACTATACAACACCCCTCCCGGATCTTAGCCCACTTCACGGTCTCCTGAACTCTATTACTGCAGTGGTTAACTCTATTCTCCCGCACACTACACCTATTTACTCTCCTTTACTCTCACCTTACCTCAGAATCTGACTTCCCACAACCTCACTGCTTTCTAGATCCAACTCACAATCCTTCCCTGCCCAACAAGATTCTTATTTTCTTTCCATCCTTTCTAAAAAGTGACCAGATGGGTGGAAAATCACAATTAACACTATACACAGCCAAAGGACTCCTATCTCTTCTCTACCGGCTGCTACTGTAAATATTATAGAATACTCTCTCACTGTCTTAAACCATTTTGCCTTACCCCTCCAACTGATCACAAAAAAAAGAGTAGGTAGAAGCAGTGAACACCAGGACACTTGCTGGAAGAGGAAACCCAACAACAAAGGAACCACCAAGAGATAACAACAGAGGAAGGTGAAGAAGGGAGTGGAAGCCACACTAACCTCAATCTAGGACCTATCTGGAAATACAACTAAATAGTGTAGAAATTACCCAGAACAAACAACTGAACAAGAGCAAGAGAGAATCCTCAAAACCTTGTACACATGGAATAATCAGCCTCAACACAATCTGCCCTCACCAGCAAAACAAAATACAAGAGGTGGTGGACAGAATGACCCTCAGTTAACCAGCTGGTAGGAAAGATCCACCAAAGAAAGACCTAACAACAATCAAAACCCAAAGACAAACACAGAGCCAACTTAAATGACAGCCCAAGACCAGTGAGACTGGGAGATCAAGGAGACTGCACTACTGAATCTCACAGGTATTCTACCATAGAAGTTCACACTGTAAACCCAGGGAGCCAGAACAGATCAATTTAAGAAGCTGAGGCTAACAAGAAGAGTCTCACAAACAATGGGAAGACAAAGAAACAATCCCCAAATGAAAGGAAAGGGGGAAGCCTCAGAAAGAACGTTAAATGAAATAGAGGCAACTCAACTATCAGATACTGAGTTCAAAGCAATGGTTATCAGGAAGCTCAATGAGCTCACAGTGAACTACCAGAAACTACAGGGAAACTACAATGAACTCACTGCAAACTATATCAACATGAAAAAGGAAATAGAAACTATCAACAAGGGCCAAGAGGAAATGAAGAATACAATACTGAACTGAAGAACACAGTAGAAGGAATGAAAAGCAGGATCGATGAAGCAGAAGATTGGATCAGTGAACTGGAGAACAAAGTAGAAAAAAACAACACCCAGAAAGAGCAAGAAAAGAAAAAGAGGCTCAGAAAAAATTAAAAGGGATTAAGAGAAATGCAAGACAATATGAAACATAATAATATCCCTATAATAGGGATACCAGAAGTAGAAGAAGAAGAGCAAGGGATAGAAAACCTATTTGAAAAAGTAACGATGGTAAACTTCCATAATTTGATGAGAGAAAAAGTCACACAAATCCTGGAAACACAGAGAGTCCCAATCAAGAGAAACCCAAAGAAGCCCACTTCAAGACATATCATAATTAAAATGGCAAAATTTCAAGACAAAGAAAGAATCTTAAAGGCAGCAAGGGAGAAACAGGAAGTAACATACAAAGGAACCCTGATAAGGCTAGCAGCTGACTTCTCAATGGAAATGCTCCAAGCCAGAAGAGAATGGCAAGAAATATTCCAAGTAATGAGAACCAGAGGCCTGCAACCAAGGCTACTTTACCTAGCAAAGCTCTCAATCAAGACAGAAGGCCAAATAAGGAGCTTGCCAGACAAAAGAAGTCTAAAAGAATACACCTCCACCAAACCAGTTCTGAAAAACATGCTAAAGGGATTGCTTTAAGGAAAGGAAGGAAAAGAGAGAGAGAGAGGAACACAGGTACATAAACGGCAATGAATAATTACCTATCAATAATAACCTTAAACGTAAATGGATTAAATGCTCCAATCAAAAGACATAAAATAGCTGAATGCATAAGAAAGCATGACCCACACATATCCTGCCTACAAGAGACCCACCTCAGGACAAAAGACCTATACAGATTGTAAGTGAAGGGCTGGAAACAAATTTTCCAAACAAACAGACAGGAAAAAAAAAAGCCAGGGTAGCAATACTCATACCAGACAAAATAGACTTCAAAAAAAGAACCATAAAGAGAGACCCAGAAGGTCACTTTGTAATACCCAAGGGAAGAATCCACCGAGAAGACATAAACATTGAAAATATATATGCACCCAACATAGGAGAGCCCAAATACATAAAGAAAATCTCAGAGGACTTCAAGAAAGATATTGACAGCAACACAAGTAGGGGATTTTAACACCTGACTGTCAAAAATGGACAGATCTTCCAAACAAAATATCAACAAAGATATTGTGGCATTCAACAATGCCCTAGATGAAATGGATTTAACTGATGTATATATAGAGCCCTTCATCCCAAAGAAGCTAAATACACATTCTTTTCAAATTCACATGGAACATTTTCAAAGATAGACCCATGATAGGACACAAAAAAAGCCTCAACAAATTCAAGAAAACTGAAATCATATCAAGCACTTTCTTTGACCACAAGGTACTGAAACTAGAAACCAAACCCATGGAAAAAAAACCCAAAACACTCAAAATCATGGAGATTGAATAGCATGCTATTAAACAATGAATGGATCAAGAATGAAATTAGGGAAGAAATCAAAAAGTTTCTGGAAACAAATGAAAAGGAACTCACAACAATCCAAAACCTATGGGACACAGTGAAGACAGTCCTGAGAGGGAAGTTCATAGTGATACAGGCCTACTTAAAAAAGATAGAAACATTTCAAACAAACAACCTAACCCTACACCTACAAGAACTTGAGGAACAACAACAAAGCCAGCCCAGAGCAAGTCGAAGGAAGGAAATAACCAAGATCAGGGTAGAATTAAATGACATAGAGACAAAAAGCATAATTCCAAGGATCAATGAATCCAGGAGATGGTTATTTGAAAAGATAAACAAAATTGACAAGCCTTTAAACAGGCTCATCAAGAAAAAAAGAGAGGACCCAAATAAACAAAATCAGAAATGAAAGAGGAGAGATTACAACTGATACCACAGAAATACAAAGGATTGTAAGAAATTACTACAAAGAATTGTATGCCAAGAAATTTGAAAACCTAGGTGAAATGGACAAATTTCTAGAAACATATAATCTTCCAAAACTCAATGAAGAAGCAGAAAGCATGAACAGACCAGCAGAGGAAATTGAAGCAGTAACCAAAAAACTCCTGACACACAAAAGGCCTGTACTAGATGGTTACACAGGAGAATTCTATAAAGCATTTAAAGAACAGCTAACCCCTATCCTTCACAGACTATTCCAAAAAATCCACAATGATGGCAGACTCCCAAACTCTTTTTATGTAGCCAGCATCATCCCCATTCCAGAACCAGATAAAGACACAACAAAAAAAAGAAAACTTCAGGCCAATATCGCTGATGAACATCGATGCTAAAATCCTCAACAAAATATTGGCAAACCATATCCAACAATACATTAAAAAGATCATATACCATGACCAAGTGGGATTTATCCTAGGGATGCAAGGATGGTATATTTGCAAATTAGTAAATGTAATACATCACATAAGCAAAGACAAAAATCACATGATCATATCAATAGATGCAGAAAAAGCATTTGATAAGGTACAGCACCCATTTATAATAAAAACATTCAGCAAAGTGGGAATAGAGAAAGCATTCCTCAACATAATAAAGGCCATATATGAGAGATCTACAGCCAACATCATATTCAATAGACAAAAACTAAAATATTTTCACTAAGATCAGGAACAAGACAAGGTTGTCCACTTTCACCACTTCTATTCTACTCAATATAGTATTGGAAGTTTTAGCCACAGCAATCAAACAAGAAAAGGAAATAAAAGCATCCAAATTGGAAAGGAGGAAAGAAAACTGTCATTGTTTGCAGATGAAATGATAATGTACATAGAAAATTCTATAGACCAGGTCAAAAAACTGCTCGACCTAATAAATGAATTTGGCAAAACAGTGGGATACAAAGTCAATATTCAGAAATCAAAGGCATTTTTGTACACCAACAATGAAACAGCAGAAGCAAAAATCAAGAAAAAAAATACCAATCGATATAGCAAAAAGAAAAATAAAATATCTAGGAATAAACCTAACCAAAGAAGTGAAAGACCTGTATTCAGAAAACTACATAACAATGAAGAAAGAAATCAAGGAAGACACAAACAAATGGAAACATATACCATGTTCATGGATTGGAAGAATTAACATCATCAAAATTCCATACTACCCAAAGCAATTTATACATTCAATGCAATACCTATTAAAGTACCAATGGCATATTTCATAGACACAGAACAAACACTTGAAAAATTTATATAGAGCCATAAACGACCCTGAATAGCTGCTGCAATTTTGTGAAATAAGAGCAAAGTAGGAGGGATCACAATACCTGATACCAAACTGTATTACAAGGCCACAGTAACCAAAACAGCCTGGTACTGGCAAAAAACAGGCACATGGACCAATGGAACAGAACAGAGAGCCCAGAAAGAAACCCAAGTCTCTATGGTCAATTAATATTTGACAAAAAGGGCAGCAACATAAAATGGAGTAAAATAGCCTCTTCAACAAGTGATGTTGGAAAACTGGACAGGTACATGCAAAAAAATGGACTCAACCACCAACTTACACCATACACAAAAATAAATTCAAGGTGGATAAAAGATTTAAGTGTAGGCCATGATACCATTAAAGTCCTAGAGGAGAACATAGGCAAAGAAATCTCAGATATTTCATGTAGCAACATTTTTACTGATATGTCCCCTAGAGCAAGGGAAATAAAGGAAAGAATAAACAAATGGGATCTCATCAAAATAAAAAGCTTCTGCCCGGCTAAAGAAAACAGTATTAAAATAAAAAGAGAACCAACTGTAGGGGAAAACATATTTGCCAATGATACCTCAGACAAGGGATTAATCTCCAAAATATATAAAGAATTCACACAACTCCACTCTAAGAAGTCAAGCAACCCAATTAAAAAATGGGCAAAGGACTTGAACAGACACTTCTCCAAGGAGGACATACAAAGGATCCAGAGACCCATGAAAAGATGCTCAGGATCACTAGCTATCAGAGAGATGCAGATTAAAATCACAATGAGATACTATTTCACACCAGTCAGAATGGCCATCATAAACAAATTAACAAACAACAAGTGTTGGAGAGGTTGTGGAGAAAAAGGGACCCTAGTGCACTGTTGGTGGGATTGCAGACTGGTACAACCACTATGGAAAACAGTATGGAATTTTCTCAGAAAACTAAAAATGGATCTGCCTTTTGACCCAGCAATTCCACTGTTAGGATTGTATCCTAATAACACTGAAACACCAATCCAAAAGAACCTATACACCCCAATGTTCATAGCAGCACAATTTACAATAGCCAAGTGTTGGAAGCAACCTAGGTGCCCATCAGTAAATGAATGGATCAAAAAACTGTGGTACATTTACACAATGGAATTCAATGCTGCAGAAAGAAAGAAGGAACTCCTACCCTTTGCAACAGCATGGATGGGGCTGGAGAGCATTATATTAAGTGAAATAAGCCAGGCAGTGAAAGACAAGTATCATATGATCTCACCTTTAACAGGAACCTAAACAAGAAAACAAACAAACAAAATATAACCAAAGACACTGAAATAGAGAACAGGCTGACAGTGACCAGAAAGGAGAGTGGAGGGAATTTCAGGGAAATTTCAGGGGAAAGGGGGGAGGGTTTACAGGAACAAGTATAAAGGACACATGGACAAAAAGTAGGGGTGGGGAGAAATGGGAGGGAAGTGGGGAGGGCTGGGTGGGTGGGCTGGGATGAGAGTAAAGGACAAAAAACTATACTTGAACAATTAAAATAAAATAAAGTAAAGTAAAATAAAATAAAAAACTGATGAGGATTTAAAAATAGTGATTGACCGCCCTGGCTGGTGTAGCTCAGTGGATTGAGCGCGGGCTGCAAACCAGGCATTGCAGGTTCGATTCCCAGTCAGGGCACATGCCTAGGTTGCAGGCCATGTCCCCCAGCAACCGCACATTGATGTTTCTCTCTCTCTCTCTCTCCCCCCCTCCCTTCCCTCTTTAAAAATAAATAAATAAAATCTTTAAAAAAAAAAAAAATAGTGATTGACCTACATCAGAAGATGGGAGTTAGGTGAGGTGGAGTTGTAACAGGCACATCACTTCTTTCACCATAGCAGGAAGTCAATAAATGACTAGCATTGATTAATCAAGTAATGACAGTATAAATTTATATAAAAAGGAGAGGTATAATTTTGTATTTTCTAATATACCAATATGAAAAATTTTCTAGAAGACACAAGAGTTAACTCATTTTTCTCACTGTGGAGATTCTAAGACAATGATTTTCAACTTTTTTTATCTTAACACACATAAACTATTACTAAAATTATTCAGCACAATGAAAAAAATATATTTTTAATGATCTGACAAAAAATAGATATGATTTTGATTTATTAACACCAAATGGCTACTGTTGTGTTGACTGTTGTCATTTTTTATAATATATTTTATTGATTATGCTATTACAGTTTTTCCATATTACCCGCTTTATTCCCCTGCACCCTGCACACTGCCTCCCACCCCCATTCTTCCTCATCTTAGTTCATGTCCATGGGTCCTACATACAAGTTCTTTGGCTTCTACATTTCCTATACTATTCTTAACCTCCCCCTGTCTATTTTGTACCTACCATTTATGCTTCCTATTCCCTTTACTCGTTCCCCATTCTCCCCCTTCCCCCTCCCCACTGATAACCCTCCATGTGATCTCCATTTCTGTGATTCTGTTCCTGTTCTAGTTGTTTGCTTAGACATTTTTGTTTTATTTTGTTTTTAGGTTCAGTTGTTAGCAGTTGTGAGTTTTTTGTCATTTTACTGTTCATACTTTTGATCTTCTTTTTCTTAGATAAGTCCCTTTAACATTTCATATAATAAGGGCTTGATGATGATGAACTCCTTTAACTTGACCTTATCTGGAAAGCACTTTATCTGCCCTTCCATCTAAATGATAGCTTTGCTGGATAGAGTCATCTTGGATGTAGGTCCTTGCCTTTCATCACTTTGAATACTTCTTTCCAGTTCCTTCTTGCCTGAAAGGTTTCTTTTGAGAAATCACCTGATAATCTTATGGGCACTCCTTTGTAAGTAATGTCTCCTTTCTTCTTGTTGCTTTCAGGATTCTCTCCTTATCTTTATTCTTGGCTAATGTAATTATGATGTGCCTTGGTGTGTGCTTTCTTGGGTCCAACTTCTTTTGGACTCTCTGAGCTCTTTGGACTTCCTAGAAGTCTATTTCCTTTGCCAAATTGAGGAAGTTCTCCTTCATTATTTGTTCAAATAAGTTTTCAATTTCTTGCTCTTCTTCTCCTTCTGGCACCCCTATGATTTGGATGTTGGAACATATAAGGTTGTCCTGGAGGTTCCTAAGCTTCTCCTCATTTTTTGAACTCTTATTTCTTCATTCTATTCTGGTTGAATGTTTACTTCTTCCTTCTGGCCCAAACTGTTGATTTGAGTCCCCATTTCCTTCCCATCACTGTTAGTTCCCTGTGCATTTTTCTTTATTTCACTTTTCATAGCCTTCTCTTCTCCCTATATTTTGTGAACATACTCAACCAGTTCTATAAGCATCCTGATTACCAGTGTTTTGAACTCTGCATCTGATAGGTTGGCTATCTCTTCATTGCTGAGTTGTATTTTTTCTGGAACTTTGACCTGTTCTTTCATTTGGACCATTTTTTTTTTTGTCTAGGTGCACCTGTTAAGTAGTAAGGAGCAGAGCCTTAGGTATCCGTCAGGGCTAGGCAACCCACATCACTGCCTTGTGGCACTATATGTGGGGGAGGGGTCCCAGAGGGAACAGTGATGCTTGCTCAGCTCTCTGTTGGCTTCCAGTCACTCCTGCTGCTACCAACAAGCAAACTGTGCCCTTCTGGTGCTCATTCCCGGGTAAGGGGTTTGTGTGTCTTCTAGGACACTGTGAGTCTCTCCAACAAACTCTCCTGAGAGACTGGGAGTTTCTCCTGCCACCTTGACCCCCATAGGTTTTTTCAGTCAGAAGTATTGAGGCTTTATTTCCTGGTGCTGGAGCCCTGGGTTGTGCAATCTGTCTCGCTCCTCAGTTGTTCCTCCTGTTTTATCCACACACTAATATGGGACTACCCAGTCTTCCACCCACTGCCTTGCCGTGTGTCCTCTCTGCCCTGGCTGCCCATCTTCAACCCTCCTACTGGTCTGGATGAATGTTTCTTTAACTCCTTGGTTGTCAGACTTCCATACAGTTAAATTCTCTGTCCATTCTGGTTGTTCTTTATCTTTAAATTTGTTGTTGTCCTTTTGGTTGTGTGAGGGGGCAGAGTGTATCTATCTATATCTCCATCTTGGCTGGAAGTTTTGTTGTCATTTTTTATTTGACAAACTAAGGAAGAAGAGGTCAGTGCATTGCACTTTTAAAAATTCTTGCAGCACACCAGTTGAAAATCACTGTTCCAAGGTATAGGACCAAAAGTGAGAAGGTTTATCACTATATATATTTTTATACTTTTCATTTCTAAACCATGTCAAATGAATTATCTTTTCAATTAAGTATGTTAACATTTAAAACATAAAAATATATTATTTAGTCATATAGAGGCAACCACATCAAAGAAAGAGTTAAAAGATGTGGTGGTGAAAGACAAATACCATATGATCTCTCCTATAATTGGAACCTAATCAACAATACAAACAAGTAAGCAAAATATAACCAGAGATGTTGAAATAAAGAACAAATCAACAGTAAGCATAGGGGAGGGGAGAATAACTGGGGAAAGAAGGAGAAGGGTCGTCAAAGAACATGTATAAAGGACCCATGGACAAAGCCAAAGCAGGCTGGGATTGAGGGTGGGAGGTGGGGTGGGTGAAGCAGTGGAAAGTGGTGTCAGGGAAGTGGAGATTACTGTACCTGAACAATTAAAAAAAGGGAGAGAGAACCGACTCTCACATCTTCACCCCCTGTCTTTCAGGGAAACAAGCACACACACACCAAAAGATGTAAAAGTAGGTCCTCCTATAGATGGGGGTTGGTAATCTGGAAACCAGTGCTTTTCATTACATATCCACCTGTACAATACTTTAGACTGTTTGTCCATATCAACCTTCATTAAAGAAGAAATGCATAAGAACAAACACAACTTCTCATGGAGAAAAAGGCTAATGAAAAGATGCTTCTAGAAGGAAGAGGTCACAACATAAGAATACAAATAATGTGTCATCTTCTACAATCCCCTTCTGCTATTTCTCCATGGCTCCCATTCTACTCCTTCCAAGAGGATTTCATAACAAAACAATTTCCAGTAAAAGATTCTGTAACATTAAGATAATACAGAAACACATTTACTGTGTTACAGGCTTAAGAAAAGTTAACTAAAATCAATATTTCTCCCTTAAATCTTTTATAAATGGGACAAACAGATGTAAGCCAGTACATTACTTATAATTAAAAGAAAATGAAACTTCGTCAACTTGTACAGACTATGTATTGTGAATTATAATGATGAAAAATTGCTACTTACTTTAAAATATATCTAAAATTATTAGAAAAATAATTTTGTACAAATATAAACTTTAAAAATATTCATATTGGAGGCAAAATTAAGAGTGAGGTGTCTCAGCATCTACTCCAGCACTATGTGCTATGTTAACTTCATAGTGCAGAGGGACAATGTGGCCAGTTAACAAGAACAGTGCATTTTAACAAGTGGTCTGGGGCAGAGAACAGGATAATGAACTCTCTAAAAGTTGTGAAAAGAGGATAGAGATGGAGAGAAGAGAATTATGAAATACCATTTAGGATCCATATGTGAATTTTTTTTTTAATTCCTGTTAAATTTCATCATGTCAGACTTAGGCTTTTGATCCAGACTCTTGAGATATTTGATCTTTACTCTAGTAATCATCCTTCAGCTCTCAGTCCTGGTCTGTGCCACCTAAACAGCATTTTCCATCTAAAACATTGATTAAAATTTGAATAAGAATGTAGAGAAAAATCCTACAAATTCAATCCAATCTGGACATTCCCTCCAAGCTGATGATGGACACAGCCCTTTGACTAGTCACTTGCTTGTATTTCCCCACATGACTGTCAGGATAAACCAATGCAAACTTCATCTTCAGTCTACCAGTCCTGCCAAAGAAATAACTGAGGTCTGACATTACTTGTTCACAACAAACCTACAAGAAATGCTGGCCCTCTCTGGGCTCACAGAGGATCTGCTTAATTCTTAGTTTTTAAAATATTCTCAAAACTTATCTAAGGTGGACATTAAATTCCCTAAGGTAGTATATAGAATCCATCCTCTTTACATTTGAAAAAGGAAGTCAGATTTTTTGCTCATTTTTATGATTTCTAAGGTCATTTCTATAATTCTCCAAGAATCTTATTTACAAGTTCTCCCAGTATCGTGGAATATAATTTCATTAGTGCAAGGAGATCTGAAATAAATTAAAGCAAAATCACTTATCGAGCTATGTTATTCATCACCAGCACTAAAAGATAAAAATCCCAACAAGAAATGGATATAGTTCTTAAATAAACTTTCTTCATTAAACAAAGTCAAAGCAAATGGGTAAAAAAGAAATAAGAATTCAAGCAAGGCAGGAAGGAAAATGATGTAAAAATGGCAGTTCTGTGGATTAATTTTTTTTGGAAATATACAAAACAGCAATTTGTTTAAATGTAACCATTTTTACTAAGCAGTACATATAAAAACTGCTCATGTCCAGCAGAGGACCTGAACAGGCACTTCTCCAAAGAGCACATACAGATGGCCAATAGACATATGAAAAGATGCTCAATGTCACTAATCATAAGAGAAATGCAAATTAAAACCGCAATGAGATATCTCATACCTGCCAGAATGGCTATCATCAATAAATCAGCAAACAATACGAAATAGACTCACAGATGGAGAGAACATACTGGAGGTTGTGAAAAGGTGGGGGCTGGGGAGGACAGGTGGGAAAAGGTAGAGGGATTAGGAAGTACACATTGGTAGTCACAAAATAATCATGGGGAATGTGAAGCACAACATAGAGAATCTAGTCAATAATATTGTAATAACCATGTGTGGTGCCAGATGAGTGATCCCTTCATGAATTATACAACTGTCTAACCACTATACTCACACCTGAAACTAATAGAAAATAATGTAAAAATGTCAACTCTAATCTAAAAATAAAGTTTAAAAAAAAGATGACCCATGTCCAGAGCATGAGTGTTTGGCTCAGTTCTTTTCTTGGTCCTCTCTGCTTCTCTCCAAATGTGCCCATCTCTCTGAGACCCATCTAGAAATGATGGCACACTTATGTCTCTAACCAGATCTCTTGTAGGAACACTAGGATAACATTTCCAGCTGTCTACTTGGCTTTTGTTCCTAGTCAGCCCATTTTAACCTCAAGGTCACTTACCCCAAGCTAAACTATCACCTTGGAAAAAATTTAAAAGTGCCCCTCTTCCTCATCCTGATTTCTGTTATTAGTGCCACTCATTCTTTCCATCGCCAAACCCTGAGTCTAAATCATGGCCACACTACCCTCTGGTCTATATCCAAATCTGGAACATAGTTAATCAACCTTCCCTTTGTCATATCTCTTGCATAATCTCTTCCTTTAATTCTCACAATCAAAACTCAAATTCAACCTCTGATCACTTCATACAGCCTCTCCCTTCTCCACTGTAATCTCCCCCAACTTCCAAGAGAAGGGCATTACATCCACCTCTCCAAAAGACACTCCCATCATACATCCCCATCTAGTGACAAGGGCTCTCACAATTTAACCTTCAAGACCATCCGTTCTTGTTTACTCACTGCCACCAAACCACCGCAACACACATTCCCAGTTGGAATGCTTTCTATAATTCAGTTCAGTAACATCTATTTAAATCTTTAAATCCTTTCAATTTTACCTCTGTCAAAGGCATAAATATATGCAGAATGCAGAAATCAATGAGTCTGCCTAAAACAGACTTAGAATGAAACTGAGTCTATTAGGAGCTTATTGGGCACCTATTTGCAAGATGTTTTGCTAGGTACCACAGAGGATATGAAGAGCTACCTTGTGTTCAAACATCCTACAGAAAAGTGCATTCTGGTTTCCAATAAAAATAAGTTACAAACCTCTTGGACAAAAGAATCTTTTTATAGGCTGAGTGCAGCCTATGTCATAAAATCAGTGTATCTGAAAAGGCACATCAAAACTTGTTTTTTTTTTTTAATAAATATTAAACTCATTCTAAAATTTGAGAGCTATCTCATGGAAGTCAACTCATTTCATTACAATTCAAATAACCTTCAATCTTTAACCTTCATCTTTAGGTCTAAGATATCTTACTTTTAAAGGCAAAATTCTTATCTGAGATGTTTATATATTTTGCTTGAAAGAAACAATCTATATTAGATGAACTTTCTGAGAGCCTTCACATTCCTTAATTCCCTCAAGGTTAACTATCTCACATGGGTCCTCTAAAAGAGTATGGAATGACAGAGGCAAATGCAGCTCTTCACAAAGCATCCTGGAAGAGAATCCACAGGCTACCTAGAGCAGTTCAAGTTAGTGCAAGCCCACTAGTAAGGATTTCTTTTCCTTTTAGCTAGATAGCTATCCTATCAGAGCTCCCTACCAGTGTTCTAGAAAACCAATGCAGTGTTTGCCAAACACAATAAATGTCATCTAAGAATTATTTAACCATTTTCATATTAATCACCACAGCATTCTCTAATTAATATTTTATCCAAGATCATTGAGAAGGTATCACACGCCAGGAAATCCATCTTAAATCTATCTCAGTCTGGCTTTAAAATGCCACACTATGTACTCTGGGCTGCTTAATGATTAATGGGACTAAAAACAAATGGACATCTTTCTTCTGCAATTCATGAATGAAAGATTATAAAATCCTGGAAAGCATATCATTCCATTTTTTCTCTATACACAAAGAATGTATGATAAATTTTATCAAAGTAGTGGGGGCAGGCGGGGTAGGGGATTGACAATTGATGCAGCATAAGATAGTACTAGAGTACCACCCTGAAGCTCTTAGGTATATGTGTGTGCGTGTGTTGGGGGGGGGGGTGCTTCTCCTCTATTTTCAGCTGTCCTGAATAACAGTTCCATGAAAAGAAAGCAAAATATACCCCAGTTCAAGAAGACATAAATAGAAGACATGAATATTTCCCCTCTCCTAGAAAACAGACACAGATGTTTTCAGATGCAAGGTTTTTCCTTTGTGCCAAAGGTAATCCTAGTACATTCATATTGGATAGTTCTTTCAAACATATCCAAATAATATTCTTTTAACTATTCTCATGAGGATGTATTACACACAACCTCAAAGCTAACAAGAATGAAGGATAAACATTAACAAGAACTAGGATTTACTAGGATTAAGGTTAACCTTCATGGCTACAAGGGAACAAATGCCTGGTGCAGTTAGGGTCTTACATGACTGAGAAAGCAGAGTTCTCACACCACAGTGTCAATAATCACAATGAACATATTTATTTTCAGATTGATACCTTACCAGTTAAAATTAAGAAAGAGATTAAAAATGGATGACCCTTTTCCATCAAACTATGAGCTCTTTGAGTCTCACATTTGATCCCCATTTCCTAGCATGATGAATAAATGAGTAATCTAATTTTCTTCTGAATGAAGAAAATATTGATAAATCTATGAAATGTCATCTAACTTAAAATACTGCATATGCTATTTTAATAAATATTAAATAATAGTGTATCACTAATTTAGAACTTCATATGAACCGACTCAAACTTCTTTACAAACTTTAGAAGTGTTTTACTAATAAGTAAACATGAGTAAATTATGTTTACTATAAATTGTTTTCTATTAAAACTGATGATGTCTTTTAAATGACTATCACCTGGCTTTTATGACCTGGGCTGAGTAGCAGTTGATCCAATTTACTCTTTTAATACAATTGAATACCAATCTTTCTTCATCCCTTCATTCAACAAACATTTATTGAAGACTTACTATGTGTAGGATATAATGCTACTCTGAGCAGTGCGATGATGACAAAGACATGAGTGATACCTGCCTTCACAAGACAGATTTATGAATGAGACTAACAATTCTGCAAACATGCAACTGTTGTTCAGCTGATAAATACTGTCATAAAAATGCTCGGAGGAGTACAGGTATACACTGCTTTTCGAAATTCATTTTATGTCACTTCACTTTTCCCCAAGACCTATGTTAGCACCTGCTTTCCCTACTCTGAAAAGGATCTTTGCTTTCAACAGAAAAGGCAAAAGGCTAAAATAGCACTTGGCATTATTTTACAGGGAGCCACTGCAGATGCAGCGGAGCACACACCCTGAGAAGCAAGAGTGGCACCACGGAGCTCCTTCCCTGGAAACTGCACTCAGCAACTCAGCATAAAGACACCACAGCTCTGAACTATGTCTGTGAGCACCTGGCTTTATCTCAGTTTATTCTATGCATCATCAACAAGATGTGTCCCAAGGTAACTGTTTCTTCACTTCATAGATTTTATAGGAACACCCTACTTAATCTTCTCTGATAGCAGGGACACAGGCACCGGGGAGCTGTGGAAGCACATGGAGGAGGCAGCACCTAGTCCAGAGTGGACAGGTCAGAGAACACTTTGCTAGAGGAAATGACTGACTTAGAAAACCAAAGAACTAAGTAAGAATTTCCTAGGGAAAGAGAAAGTGAAGACTGCCTGCAGAGGTGACAACCCCAGAGTCAAGACATGGGGGTAAGCGGCACACAGCTTATGGGAGCTGAGGTTGAAGGTGAGGGGTGAGAATTGGTGAGATTTGAGGGTTGAACAAAGAACAGAAATCTGATTATGAAGGATCTTGTAAGCTACATTAGGGAGTTGAGATTTTATCCTGAAAGCAGGGACAAAAATAATAATAATATATGCCAAATGGAGTCACTTTATTTTTTAATCATATTTTATTGATTATGCTATTGCAGTTGTCCTGATTGTTCCCCCTTTGCCCCCTGACCCAGCACCCCCACTACTCCCTCAGGCTACTTCTAAATAGAGCCACTTTAAAATGGAACTGGATCTGCCACCCCAGAGGAACTGCCTTGCAGGTCTTATGCCTCAAACCTTTGGAATGTTAAAACTGGGCAAAATAATCTTGGACTGGGCCTAAAACAATGTTGTGCTCCAAAGGACTGTTTGCAAAGATAACAGCAAAGCGGTTATTATGACTACTGGGATGAAAATTAAAAACATTGTTCAGCATTAACATCACTGTGTTATGTTATCTGCACCAACAGGAATGCCTCCTTCTAGTGATGTCATTGTTCTGTCCTTTCTCATAAACACCCCTTGCCTTTGTCTTCTAACTGGAACATTACCTTGGCTTCTGCCTGAACCAGTGATTCCTGAATAGCTATTCTTTTGATCTCAAATAAATGCTTGTTGCCTCTCACTTTGAAAGCCCTTTTTATTTTAAAGTGAACAGCAGTATGCAGCTATTGTTTCTGAGGCCTAGGTAGGAGAGGTCACTTCATCAGATCATTTAAGTTATACTGTAGTCACATGTAACATGGTTCCAATGTAGTCACTATGGTGCCCAGATCAGCAGCCTCTGGGCCCCTGGGAACACGTTAGAAATGTAAATTCTGGGCCCCAGTCCAGACCTACAGAATTAGATACTCTGGGGGGTGGATCCCAATAATCTGTGTTTTAACCAGCCTTCCAGGTGATTCTGATGTACAGTGTAAAGATGATAACTGAAACTAGAGGGTACATGAGATTATCCAGAGAAAGTATAAGGGATATGAGAAGAGGGCCAAGGAGAGCCCTGGGAACACTAATGTTTAAGAGATGGGCCCAGGAAAAAGACCCAAGAAAAAAAAGACCAAGAGGGAGCATCCAGGTGCTACGAGGAAAGTCGGGAGAATACGGAGCTATGGCAGCCAAAGATGGACACTAGGAGGGTCACGTCTATTGATAAGCAGGTAAGACAAGGATTGAAAAGCATCTCTCTTGAACTTAGCAATGAGAAAGTCATCAGTGACTTTGACCAGAACAGCCTTAGTGGGGTGGTATGGCTTAAAGCCAGACTGTATGTAGAGAGAAAGAAATGTTTTGGTCACTGAAGAGGCCAAGAGGTAGAGCTTTAAGTTGACAAAGATGTGATAATGTTTAAATGATAGAGAAAAGGAGCCAGTGGAGGAATAATTGGGAGAAAAAAACTCTCAGGAGGTGGAAAGGATGTGGTGCATCCCTTCTTAGATTAGCCTTGGACAGAACCAGATTCGCCTCAGCCACTGTCACAACGTGAAGAAGCAAAGAAAGGTGTGGGTACTGGTTTATTTGTAGGTTCCATGACAGAAATCTCATCTGAAGGTTTCTATTTCCTCTGCCATACAAGGGGAAAGGTCATCTGCTGACAGTGTGGAGAGAGTGGTGGTGGGAATATAGGTAGTGTCTGGAGATGGCCCACATCAGATGGGGGCAGAGCTGACAGCTGGGGTGTGGGCTGGGGTGTCCATCACTGGTCCACGAGGGACAATGGTTACCTGACCAGTCAGACAGTGGCTGTGGGACAGAGATGAATACATGGATCACAGAGATATTATAGAAGTAGAATGATCAAGAGTGGCTGATGGGCCAATCACCCATATAGGAAACGGGAAATTTGTCTAGATACTGTGTGGATGTGCAGAAGGTGCCCATGCACTGAGGGAGCAAACTTCTTTATGAGTGATAGAAGGTAATAATAGTTCTTTCACATATGTTTCCTGGAATGGCTGATGAAAAATATATGTGGAGAGTGTAGTCTGGTACTTAAGGAAGTGCAAAACTAATGGTAGCCACTGTAATTATTTTGCTCTTATAGGAGAAAGCTTTGAATAAAACAAGACTCAGATTTGTTGAATGAAAACTGAATACATGAATTAATGAGGTTGAGTGAAAATAGAAGTGGACTATGCAGTTTCTCCAGTGTCGACATTGTAGTTGTTATATTAATTGGTGACTGTTACTCTTTGTGTGTGTGTGTGTGTGTGTGTGTGTGTGAAATAGGGGTGAGGGGTTTTGGCATTTTTTTTACATAAAATAGGTTTGAAGAATATCTAAGTATTTTTTTAAACAAATTATGTTACCTTTCCTTTACGTAATCCTATCTCATTACCTTGGAATAAAATATGATGCTGCTCGCCCATCTTAATACCCTAGACCCACTCTCAGTCACACGAAACTTCCTGCTGCAGCTCTGCTTCCAGGGTGTTCCAGACCTTCGCTCACCACCTCGCCCTCCCATTTCCTCTACTCGGCACTTCCCCTCACCTCCCCTGTGCCTCGCTACGTCATTCTCATGCTGCAGGACTCAGCATAACTTCATGACTCCAGAAAGCCTTCCCTGCCCCCATGACTGCATTGGGTGCCCTTCTTAGATGTTACTGTAGCATTTGTGTTTATCCCGAATGAATTGTTCTCTTCCTTATGCTCTTACCTAAATGGGGCACAAGGACTGTGCAGTCCAATCCACCGATGCCTACATGCTCTGAAAAACTGAATCCGCCTCCTCCCCTCCAGCCCCTCTGCTAGTGCTTTCCTTCCAGCTTTCATTGCCTCCATCTGTACCATGTACTAGCCACCAGCCCCCAGTCTCTGGGCTAACCTCCATGTAGCCACCTGGCTTCACTCCTTCAAGGGCCTCTCAAGGCTGCCTTTGTTAGCACCTGCACCTTTTCCTTTCCTTTTCTGTAATTGCAGCAAATATATAACACAAAATTTGTTGTTTTGATGTTCACAATGTTGTGCAACTATCACTACTATCTAGTTCCAAAATTTTTCATCACTCCAAACAGACACTCTGTACCCATTAGGCAGTAACTTCCTCCATGCCCAACCTCTTTAATCTACTTCCTGTCAGGGACAGGAATTATTGTCTGTCTTTATGAATTTGCCTATTCTAGAAATATCATAAAAATGGAATCATACACTATTTGTCATTTTGTGTCTGACTCTTTCACTTAGCATAATGTTTTTCAAGGCTCATTCATGTTGTAGCATACATCAGAACTTCATTCTTTTTTATAGCTAATCTTCCACTGTACATGTATACCACATTTTATTTATCCATTCATCTGTTGATGGACAGTTGGGTTGTCTCTACCTTTGGGCTATTGTGAATAATGATGTAATGAACATCAATGTACAAGTACCTGTTTGAGTTCCTTTTTTCAATTCTCTTGTGTATATGCTTAGTTGTGGAACTGCTGGTCATACAGCAGTTATACATGTAGCCTTTCAGTGGCACCTATGCCCCTTTTGATAAATATAAAAATCTCACGCCTACCTCAAGCCCCTGATATGCTGCTTCCCCATGCCCCACATGTACACACCCACCTCTAAGAAACACGCAAAAGCCGTGGTCCAGCTAGTAAGATCGTCCATGGTCTGGTCCCTCATCTCCTTTCCCAGCTCCTCATTACAGCTGTGTGTGTGTACCAGCTTTGTTAAAATATGATTCACATGTCACATACTTATCTCATTTAAATCAATCAATGATTTTAGTATATTCACAGAGTTGTGTGACCATCCCCACAATTAATTTTAAAACATTTCATCACCCTGAAGAAAAACTCACCTATTAGCAATCAGTTTGCATTTCCCTCTACCCTCCTAGCCCTAGGCAACCAGTAAGGTAACTTCTGTTTCTATGGATTCTTGATATTTCATATAAATGGAATCATACAACACATGGTCATTTATGACTGACTTCTTTCACTTAGTATAATGAATGCTTTCAAGGCTTATCCATGATGTAGTATATATCAGTACTTCATTCTTTTTATTTTTGAATAATATTTCATTATATGGATATACCACAGTTTATCTATCCATTCACCAGTTAATGGACATTTGGGTTGTTTCTATTTTTGACTATTATTAATAATGCTGCTATGAACATTCAAGTACAAGTTCCTGATGTATGTTTTTGGTAGACATGTGTTTTCATACTTGGAGGAGTGAAATTGCTGATTCACATGGTAACTCTATGTAAGATTTGCCGGTGTTTTCCAAAGGAGCTGCACCACTTTACATTCCCACCCGCAGTGTGTGAAGGTTCCAATTCCTGCACGTCACTGCTAACACTTGTTACAGCCATCCTAGTGGGTGCGAAGTGGTATCTCACCACAGTTTTAATTTACATTTCCCTGAGAGCAAATGATCTGGAGCATTTTTTCCTGTGCTTATTAGCCATTTGTATATGTTAGCTCTGGGTTTTTCATACATAACCTTTGTCAGATCGAGGAAGAGGAAGTCCTATTTTGTTGAGTGTTTTATCATGAACAGATGTTGCATTTTATCAAATGCTTTTTTTCCCTCTATTAAGATGATCAAATAATTTTTCATACTTATGAAATCTATGTAATCCTGAAGATGTGTAATGCATTTTGTATTTTTTATTAAAAGGTTCAAATTTAAATTATTAACTATAAACTCTAAAATTACTTCTATAACAAAATCATAGAGAAGCATGTTAGTAATATGTGTATTTTGGAAGAAAATTTACTATTAAATTGATCTAGGGTCTTTTTTTTCATGGTAGAAACTATGGTGTGTGTTTTTTTTTTCCTCTACTAGTTTAATCTTCGTGGCCATACCTTTTAAAACTATATCTTGGCCACTTTTTTCTTTAAAATAGCAACCCAAATACACAGTAAAAGTCTATGGAATGCTCTGCAATAGGCCCAAGTCAAACACAACACACTATGTGAATACTGCAGAAGGCAATTCAAATAAAATATAAATGATATTATCAGAGGATCTGTGTTTAACTGTCAAATATCCAAATCCATACAATTGTAAAGAAGACAATAAAAAGTAGTTACACGGAGAGTTACATATACCGAAGCCAAGTGTTTTTTTTAAATTAGTTAACTACCTTCTAACATTGAACAAAATCACTTGACTATTTGTACACAAATAGTACACATAAAATGTGTATCTCTATGATTACATGTAATAATTTTATCAAAATATGTGTACAAATAAAATGGAACATTCCCTCCCTTGTAAAATTCCAAGTCTAATTGGTAACGTTATATAGTGTGCAGAAGTTTTTAAAGGTATTAAAAACATGTAAAGGATATCAGACTAGTCCAAAATAACAGACCTTCAAAATAACTAATGTGCACATTGAGGTTTTGGAAACTATACTGGTTCATGTGGCTGATGCCAGCTAGAATTAGCAAAAACCAGATAGGGAAAAGGCTTAGTAAAGAAGTGTTTTTACCATGGTAGGAAAGAAACACATTAAAAGTAGCTCATCTTACAAGATCTTACTAAAACAAACCCTCACTAACATTAAGTACATTTCTGCTGCTTTATTCTCAATGTTTGTATTCAATCAATAAGTCTTAAATACAATAAAAAGATGTCATAAAAGATAATTTCAAATATATCATTTAAAATCAATTTAGCAGGCAAATTATATCTGCAAGGTGTTAACTAAACCACATATTTTCTCAATAAATACTGCTACATAATTCACTTAATTTTATTTGTGTGTCCCCATCTTGGCTCCCAAAATACAAACTAAGATTCAGATTTTGGGGATTCATGTTTAATTTTCCTAACATTTCCAATATTGCATTTATTGCGAGGATTTCAATTTAACTCTCAACACAAACCAAGGAGAGGTGCTTACAAAATTATAGAGCTCAACAGGAACATAGACTGCACCCTAGGAAGATGAGGCGCTGTCCTCTCCACCTAAACATTCAGGACCCTAACATACTGGGACTACACCACATGGAATGCAGGAGCCAAAAGGGACTCTTCTTCCACAAAACACTGCACTAATTCTCCAGTATTCAGCTTTTCCACTTGAATGGAATAAAAACCCTTTTGAGAACAACAATTACAATCCCCCCATTTTTTTCTCAGGCGCACTATTGGACTTCTTAGTGCATGCACAATGCAAATAAGGCAAGCTTCCTTTCACAGAGTGATTAATATGCACAGACAGCCTGCTTTTTTAGTAGGATGTGAAGAACTACCAACAAGCTTTTCTAAACCCAGAGGTTTCTACAATTATTTGCACTGTTTATTTTTAAACATAAGATTATACAAAAACACCAAGTGCTTTAGCTCTAATTTGTCAGTATTTTGTAAATAATGACAATTTAGACTTTTAAACCCTTTGTATCATATTTAAAACAAGGCCAACTATTGATTTCAATATATTAATTTTTCCCCAAAACTAGGAAACTCAGTTGTATGAAAAAACATTGAAGCTATATTTTCTTTTTAAGAAATTACACTTCATTTATAAATAGCAAGTGATCTATCTGGCAGATACCTCTGGAAAACTTACAATTTTAAAAATCTATTATAAATTCAAAATAAGACCAAGAAATTACATTGTAGTGGTAATCCATCTAATTTATATGTATCTTTATAAAACTTGTGACATTTCTAAATTAATGTTAAATTCAATATAAAGCTATGTTTTTCTTTAATTGTTGTTCAAGTACAGTTGTCTTCATTTTCCCTCCACCAATCTCCCTTGTCCCCTACCTCCCACCTGAGATCCTACGCCCTTTGGCTCTGTCCATGGGTGCTTTATACATGTTCCTTGACAACTCTTCCCCCCACCAACACCCCTCCCACCACTCCTCTGGTTACTGTCAGTTTGTTCTTTATTTTATTGTCTCTGGTTATATTTTGCTTGTTTGTTTGTTTTGTTGAGTAGGTCCCACTTATAGGTGAGATCATAAAGCTATATTTTGATAGGAAATCAAATTTGTTCAATAAAACACATGCTACAAAGCAAATAGAACCTTTACACAATAGATTACATACATATACACATTTAATCTCAATAAAATAATTTAGGAAGCATTTCTAATCACGTTTCTTTGGTGATTTTTACCAAAGTAGCTAAGAAAATGGCAACCTACCATATATCATGTTAACTCTTCCACAATAAAAATTTCACTTATCTCATCATTTTTTTACTACCTTCACTCACAAAGTTTCACAAAGTGATTCCAGTCATATATTTACTTGGTATTTCTACCTAATGTCTTAAACAAAAAAAATCAACAACTCAAATGTTTTGCTCCAGATATGAACTTTTTAATCAATGTATTAAACATCAAAATGTGAATTTAATTTTTATATTCTTTTTTTAAAACCTCTGTAGTTATAAGATGTTAAATACGGATGAGACTTCTGACTTCAAGTTCAATTTCAGTCAAAAGATTTAAAATATATATATTTGAAGGTAAGTATCATTTATGGCCTAAATCAAACTCATCTTTTCACCAACAGTCCCAAATCCCAGAATATGTGACTATCGGCCAATGAGAAGTGAATTATGATAACCACGGCCTATCAGTCTTGCTTTAAGATACTGAACACATTAGCATCATTTCAGGGACATCAGTAAATCAATCAAGATACTTTGTTTCCTTGTGAAGTTCTAGCATCCAATTAATGCAAGTCATTTCCACACCTGGATTCTCCAAATAGCATCAGGTACATAACCTACTGCATATTTAACACCAGCAAATTCAGTGTAGTTTTAAATAGTTTTCTTCCTTTGTACTTTTAAATTCTAAATTAATAAAATTTTCATTGAAAAAGAAAAGGAATAAATTTACTAGTTCTAATCTATAAATAAATGAAAATGAAGATTAAATTAACAATGGAACTCATCATTTTAACCTCTCATGTTTAGTTTTAAAAGTATATAATTTTAAACCCAGTTATCACAAAAGTTTAATATTTAGAAATGTATACATAAATTATTAAAATAATTATACATACTTGTAATTTATGTCTCCTTTAAAAATCCCCCACTATACATTCATTGTCATGGCATTTAAATAAAATAATTTAACTGTGTAAAGCTGTTCGTGATAGTTATTTTCTTAATATTGCACCAGGAAGCCAAAATACCACTCAGAATAATGTACTGATTTACCTCCCAGTGACTTCAAAAGGATCTGTTGTAAATATTTCTATAAAACCAAATAATAAACAATTATTCAAGTTTCTTATGTAAATACAAAAAAACCCTTAAATACTTAAATCAATTAATGTGTAAAATTTTTATCTTCTAAAAAATAATGCCTATATCTAACTTAGCTATAAAAAAGTATAAATAATAAAAATATTCTTTTTATGAGAAGGAAGGAGAATGAACTGCCTGCATGACCAGTTCTCTTAATTGAGTCTGACCGGTAATTTAAATTCTAATTCCAAAGCCAATTTAGCTCAAAATAACCTCAACTAGTAATTGAGGGCAGTTAACAGATTCATTTTCAATCTCTTATTGAAATATCACACAATGTCCCTTTTTTGCTTCATTATGACAGATGGTTTCCTTTAATGTAAATTTAAATTTTAAACATGCCATGAAGAACTTTAAGTTAGATACACAAAAGGGAAAAATCTGAGAAAGGCATAAATAAAGTTAGTTATCTTTTTCTGACATCTCAAGGTTATGTTTGGTATCATTCCACAGGAGTATTACAAATGTAATCAAAACAGTTTAGAAAATAGCCTAGACAGATTTTTTTTAAAGCTATTTAATATATTTACCTTGTATCTCAAGCTCCTAGACCCACATCATGGGACAGAGGAGTTAGTCCATAAATAGTTAATTGAATGCTCCTAGTAAATGCTCCTGCCACCCAATAAGGCAGGGACACAGCTGTTTGCAAATGTGCTCAAAAAACTGCTCTTATCCTAATCACAGCATCGCTGCCAAGCCCAGGTATTCATGTTCAGGAAAGATGGCCACCCTGGAATCTTCTGAGCACGACTTCGTTCAGAAACAATTCTTCAAAACTGAGACTGGCCCTCACTTCCTCAATTGTCAATTCCCTTGAAGATGCCTTCACATCCATCTTCTTAGGCCTTTGCCTTTGATGAACCCCTGGAACATTTTCTTTTCCTTTAAGAATTTTGCAGGATTCTTGCAATCTCAAAAATTCCATACTAAAACATGTGAGATAAAAGATCCCAAAAATCAGCTTTGGCTGGTAGCAATGAAGAACCCTGAAAAAGACCGGTCATCAGCGGGTTCTCACAGTCTGCTTCAAAATTAAAGCTAACAATCCTTCTCATGCCAATCCCTATTGTTGCCTCAAACCTCGACCTTCAACCCAACACACACACCCACAGGCACACACTGTGCGCATCGCGAGGGTGGAGGCCATGGAGCTCATCTCCCACCCTGCAGTTTTACTGACTGGAAAGGTTAAAGCACAGGGACTTGGTTCTTGGGAACACCAGGCATTACTGAGGGCAGAAGTGCCAACCAAGAATAGGATTAAATGAAATCTTGGGTACTGAGTAAAATACCACTCAAATCATTGCTCCAACTCAACTTACAGAACAAAGTAGTCAGACTTAGACCCTATAAGCTGAAAAATGTTGGGTTCTCTTCAATGGAGCAGTCCAAGGGAAAATGTTGGTACTAATGAATAGAGTGGACGTCCTGACCCAAAGGCCAAGTCTCTACATAACCAGCCTGTGGTGAAGCCCACCCCCACACAGCTTTTCAGTGTCTTGCTCCTAATTAGTAATAGAGTCAAAGGTCATTAAAATTAGAGAAATTAAATGAAGCATTATGAAACACAAATAAGATAGTAACAATAAAGAAAAATAAGAGTACAAAGAGATGACAAAGGAAGCAAGGAAAATTTTCTAAAATATTCAGCAATATACAAGATGTTGCGTCACAAAATAAGAAGAGTATGTTATCAAAGACACATTCAAGCAACAAAAAAGTATTTTAGAGCCTGGCTGGCGTAGCTCAGTGGATTGTGTGCGGGCTACAAACCAAAGGGTCGCTGATTCGATTCCCAGTCAGGACAGATGCCTGGTTTGCAGGCCAGGTCCCCAGTGGGGGCCATGTGAGAGACAACCATGCATTGATATTTCTCTCCCTTTCTTTCTCTCTCCCCTCCCCTCTCTAAAAAATGAATAAAGCGTGTTTTTTAAAGAGCACTTAGATACTAAAATTACATTAGCAAAACAGAAAATTCAATAGAAAAATTGATAAAAAGCTGAGAAAACCTCCCATAAAGTAAGGGTGGGGTGCTGGGAGACACAAAAAATGAATAGTAGCTCAAAGAAGGTAAGAAAAATTAGATAATCAATTCAGCTTCTGAATGAGAGATCCAAGAGAAATGAGAATATCAAATAAATGCTATAGGAACATTTCCCAGCAAAGAAACACATGAATTTTCAGGCTAAAATAGTCCACTGAGAACCTACTCCACTAAATTAAAACTGACCTACATCAAAGTATATCATTGTGAAATTTCAGAACACTGTAGACAAGGTTGGGGGGGGTCCTAAAATTTTCTAGAGGAAAAATAAACAAGTTTTACAGAAAATACCAGGAATGAGAATGTACTGGATTTCACAACTACAACACTAAAAGCTAAAAAACAAAGAATAACATCTCCAAAATTCTTAGGTTAAATGTCTCCAATTTAGAGAATTATATACCAAGCTGATATAAATTAACTGCCACAAGCCTAGAAAACCAACAGCTAGACTGAAGGAGGAGAATAAAATCTAGGATATATGTCCCCAGGGGGAGAAATAAAATAACCATGTTCGAACATATCATGAGTGGTTTTATACTTTCATCAGAGAAGTTCACAATTAATTAGTGATAGAAATGTAGAAAGCTAACAAGGGAAAACAAAGGCCATTGTAAACTCTAAGAAAGCCAGAAAGAAAGAGAATAAAATCACAGAATTGTTTAAGGCTCAGCTGTGAATAGCATTTGCATGGCCATAACTGAAAACATTAAATACTAAGAGTCTGAGGTAAAGAAAGGAGGGGAGGACGAGCAGTGTGCACTCTGAACCTCCGCAGGAAGAAGACTAAACCTCTATAGGAAAAAGTCAATAAAAAGTATTTAAACCTAAAAAATTTAAGAAAGTATAAATAATGGAGATAAATACAATAAAGTAAAAGTACTGTTAGAAACAGAAAGAGCTCAAATGTAAAGAAGGTGTTGCTCATGGGGGTCGAAATCAAAAGTGGGGTGGGGAAGAGGGGGTATGAGGGAACACCAAAGGGTTGGTGCAGGAGACTATGTGTTTCGTGACAATTCATAAAACTAACTTCTTAAACAATGCAGACTTTTTTTTTACTAAAAATAAAAATTAAATTCAAGAAAAAAGGGAGGAAAGACAATCAATTAATTCCAATTGCTTGAACTGTTAGGATCTTTAATCTCAAAATATACTCACTATAACTTAACAAACAAGAGAGAAATTGGCTGACTACCTTCTCTTAATGGTAAACAAACAGCTATGGACTTCAAACCAAGCTGAGAAGCTATATGCAACAAAATCACTCTGTAAGAATGAAATACGAAGTCTCCTTTGTCCTGACTTTTTGGGTGTTAGGATGTCCCCTGAGTGAATTTTCCAGATGACTAACACTAATTCTATTACATCTTTCATTCATACTTGCTATTGATGAAGCCAATGGTATGGGTGTTTCTGTTTGTTTTATTATTCCAGTGACTCCTTGATGTCATACCTCCTTCAGTGCCTAGCACAGAGCTGAACATAAAAGACACATGTTCAATAAATGAATCCACATAATGGTTGCCTGTTGCTTAAATAGGCCATCATTGGTTGTTCCAAAAAAGGTTTAATTATGAACACCCGTTATTTATACTGCAGCATGTTACAGTCATTCCTGTGGCAATACTAAATGGCTAAGATTGACATGCTTTTGTATGTTCTTGCTTTTCATAAGTTTCCCACCCACTCAAGTTACTACATCTTCTTACTATTGGTATACCTATACCTAACAGTCATATTTCCTTGATTCTAACCTAAATCTAGGAGTCTTGATAAATGTGGTAGAACCTAGAAAGTTAGGAATATATGGACTCTTTCTGAATAAAGGGTTAAAGGCTTACCTATGAGTCAAAGATATACATTTCAGTGCCTGGACTTTGGGATATCCATTTTGGCTATCCAGAGGCTTCTTTCCCTTAATGCTTCATTCTTCATGTTCCAAAGAATAAAGGTTGCCAGATAAAATGTCTTTCAGATTGATGAAGTGTCACTAAGATGATCATCAGCAGCAAGCATCATTTAAATATACTAAAGTTTATGGCACTACCTTTGTGGTGAATTAACAGGTTTAATATTAACCCTACATAATAGAAAGTAAAATTTATATAAACCAATTTTTTTAAAATTCTACTTTTCTCCTAATCAAGATCTATTAGACTTTGCTTTCATTGGAGGTAAAACAGCTAAGCAATCATGGCATTTCTAACTCAGTTGCAATTCACAGTGATCCTGAACTCTCAGAAAATAAAAAATACGTGGAAAAAAATGTTATTCTAATTATAATCAATACTTAAAAGCAACACTAATTATACATCTCTTCATTGTGAACTTTAAAAGAAAAAGAGGAAAATGGCAAAATATTACTGACCTTACTATGTGCCAGACAGTTTGCTTCTACAAATTGCCTCATTTCCTCCAAACTAATAATCCTATTAGGTGGGTGCTATTCTCTTTGTTTCAAAGATAAATAAGTGTTGGAGAGATTAATTAACTGGCTCGAGGTCACTGAAAACAGAAGAGCCACCTTTCAAAATGCAAATGTGATCAAGGTCTATGGGAAGCCCCTGTAGTACCCAAGGCCTCAGCAACTCGAAAGGAGATACTAAACTAAGAAAGTAAGATAATTTGTGATTAAAACCCAAATCAAATGCTTGTATTGGATTTACGTCTTCTCATGTCCATGACAGCAGTTCTTTAAGGTTACCATATTGTACCCTGAATCCAATTCCCACTCAGTAACTGCAGCTTAACTGGTGATTGGTAGCCGCATCCATAGACAGAATGTACACTTACAGTTGAAATACGAATAAAAACAAATCATTAGAAAAGCAGTCAATCACAACCATTTCCACTCCTTTGCCAATCTGATAAAAACAATGCACCCAACATGTGACAGTCAGGACAAACGTCAGATTTTGCCATCCACAGTCAGAAAGATTTTTAAAAGGCACAGAAATCAAGGTATGAATATCATGGGCAACAATGCAAGAAGACAAAACTGTGCCTAAAAATTATTTTGTTACATGATAAATGAAATCACTGAAGGGAAAACCTTCAATGTTCATTTCCTCACACGAATCCATCCCGTTGTCCTTTGCAAGGTTTGTAACTCACCTTTCCCCTTTCTCCGACGGTATAGTTACATATGTCCTGAAGACTTCCTTCAGCCTAACACTTGCCTTCACTTTGGTCAAGTCTCCTGGACGTCAGTTCTTCCCCAGTCTTCGACTCTAACAACTTGAATTCCACTAACCAATTGACATGACTCTCCTCTCTCCTCTGACCACCACACTCCTCTGAAATAAATCCAGTTTCTACTTGAGTCTCATCTCCTTATACTCCTAACCACCTTAAATGTCGCTACCCTCTTTTTGATTGCACTATTTGTTTTAAAATCTGAACAAAGGCAGTAGATGCTCATTATAAAAGTGAGACAATATAAAAATCATCTTTTTTCTGTCTTAAACAGTGAGATTTTTTAAAACAAAATTGGGATTATACTTATAAATCACACTTGTTTCCAACTTTTTTTTAAACTTAACATTATTATCCTTCTCTAACCTAGGTGTTAACATCACTAGGCTCTGGTTTCCTCCTTTTGTTCACCAGCACCTTCTGAATTATGGACAAGATACCATTCCAGTTGCTACATAAATACTGCTCTGTAAATACTTCTGGGTGTGATAAAGACTCCACGATGTACTGATTGTAATTCATGGTGTTTTCTCTGAATGGAAAGAGGATAAAAATATAGACTACTACTGCCTCTCAGTCTTCTTGGCCTCTTTAGCTGAGCTCCCTCCTGCCTCCTCCCAAACGTGTAACACATAAACTACCTCAACCACCCTTCTGTGCAGAGCTCAATCCTTCCTACAAGCCTCCTCAGCTCTCTCTCACTTTGGGAAGAATTCTCCAACTGCTCCTGGTGCCCAGATAATCCTTATCCTACCTCTGAAATCTTAGCTACACGTTTGGCTCTAGATGCTACCAGGTGTTCCAGTTATCTTTTCATTCTCGGGTAGACAGTGACTCTCTGAGGTCAAGGTATTGTATTTTCGAGTCTGTTTTTTTGGTTTACAGTATGCCCTGCAGCTAACAAATTGCATAGATGTTCAGTAACTGTTTTTGCTATCGTTGCTTCTCTCTCTCCCATAAAACCCATTAAATATCTATCCTGTACCTTCTCTGCACTGCAAATTGCTTTACCCTCTCTCTAGTCCTACATTTCTCCATCTAGGAAGTTAGTTTTCAAACTCTTTTGATTGGAGCCATAATAAGGTACATGTTTTCCATCACAACCTGGTCAAGAAAAGTTTCACAAAACAATACTACATAAGACACACTCTTTTATATTCCATTCCATGCATTTTTTCTTCCTTTTCCTTTCTCCTTTTTAATGCTGGCTAAAGCCAACTAAATAGATTTCACTACGCACAGATAACATATATTGACCTTCAAGGTAAGACATTAGAATGCCCAAAGTTTTTGTAAAACCCACTGTGTATAAAACTGAAGTTATTCGTCTTTCATCTAAGGTAACCCCTTTTCTCAGTTCTCCCATCATACTGACAGTACCACGATTATTTCATTCCCTTGAGTTGGTAACTTAATTTTTTTTCTCTCTCAGTCCATTTTGGACCTAGCGACTAATTCTGCTGGCTGATTCGCCATCTCTAACATGTCAGCTGTGTGCCTTTTATATCCTTATCCAAAGCCATTGTAAGTGTATCTCTCCAAGATTATCTGCTTTACAAAACATATCACAGTTAAATTTCTTTAACAAGCTCCTCTGCTACAGAAAATCTGACTTCATAAGTCTTTTTAACTATGTGCCTACTAATAAAAGGTATAGCTGTGAATATGGTTTGCAATCCGTTTCACATATATTATTTTATTTGATTCTCAGATTCAAATGAGGAAATTACAGTTCAAAAAGTCATTAAGTATCTTATATAAATTCACTTGGCTAGTTAGTAGCAGAGCAAAATCTTGAACTCAGATCTTTCTAATCTAGGCCCAACAGCACCCTTGCCTTACATACATACAAGTCTTCCTACCACATAAAGCAAGAGACTATCATTGGACTTCCCTGGCTTCCCAACTAGTTTTAATTTGTTCCCTTACTCCTAGTCCCTGGGTTCTCCATCATCTAGTTCATCTTCGATAATGTAATGAACATCCTTTAACTAACCTACTACTTTGTCCAGCCAGTATTGTGGCTGCTACATAAAAACCAAAATTCCCTTTAAGTACTGCAGTAATCTCTACCAATTTGCTCTTGCTTATCTCTCTGCTAATTCATGGCTGGCATCATACACAGAGCCTAGTATAGCAGATGTTCAATTACTATCACTCACCATACTTGTAAATATTTTTAAAAAGTGATTTCTCTAACATTTACAGCCATACCCCTTGCCTTTGTCTAGCATTTTAGATTTTAATAAGACCTGCCTCAATATCCAGTCTGCTTTTGCTGCTTGTCAATACCAATGGACTCATCTGTTACCCAGCTAGACTCATCTCTTCCTGCAGAGAAATAGGTCCTTCCTCTCCCTATCGCATGACCCTGAGCTCCAAATCAAGCACTAGCTCTTCCACATCTTTTCTCAGACATTAAATCCAACCAAGATGATTTCTGCCTTTCTAAACAATTTCACAATTAATACCTGCCTCCTTCTTTTAGGTACTTATTCATATAGTACCTCTCATGATGTTCTAACTCTCTGAACTAAGTACGTGTTTTCTCCCCAACCCTCTGAGTGCCTCCAAAGGACCAGTATAGGAGTCCTAACTTCATTTTCCCCCATTAGCCTCCAGCACAGAACTGTGTACGTCATATTCACAGTGCAACTGTTTAATAAACATTTCAAAAATTAATCTCTATTCAAGATGAACTTTTAAAAAGGACATGTTGAGAACCTGTTACCTACTACCTGTTTTATATATGTGATTATATTTAAGCTTGCCAAAACCCATAAGGGAGTGCCATTATCCCCATATTGCAGACTAGGATGCAGGCTCAGAAGTACAGCAACGTGCAGAATATCAGTTACAGTTAGTGGGCTCAAGCCAGTCCTGTCAGACTCCATAGGTCTTGATATTGCCCCTCCATCCTGCACTCCCCACTCACTTTGGTTGGACTCAGTTCAAAAGCCAAGCATACTCACATTTGCTTACCATGTATTCTGATGCTTTATGTATTCAAATCATACTACCTCTAGAAAAGGAGGAATTGCAGCCAACTAATGTAAGTTATAGCTTCAGCTTCACCTATGTAAGTTACTTAACTTTTCTCACACACAGTTTCTATTTCCAGATCTCTCACAAACTAGACTTCGAGAATTTTTTCTTCTAATCTCTGGCCCTCACACTGTTCCCCAAAAGGATCATATATACTCATAACTCAAGGTGTTACCTCTGCCTGAATCATCCCTTCTTCCTGCTCCATCTAGTGAAGGCAAACTCATGCCCAACTCATACTCAGCTTGGGGGAGTCCTAAGCAGAGTAAATTGCTTCCTTCCTTGTGCCCCAAAGGCATGCATTCATGTCTCTATTTGTAAGTATAGTATGTCTCCCTCCCACACTAGACAGTACACTTTAGAGATAGAGGGACATCTTACTGGTGAAATCCAGCAGAATTCCTGAAAGTATCTGACCTTCTCCAGATTTCAGGGAGGTTTGCTGAATGAAGGAATTCAGAATGTTTGCTGTGATTAAATGTTTGTTGAAATTAAGTAGACAATGAGAAGACCATGGCCCTTCGCATTTCACAGAGTTCTTCAAATGTTCCCTCCTCACCTCCCCAGCCACCCAGTCATAAGTGAACTTCCCCTGGTAATCTCTCATAGTACCCTCTTCCTTTCCCCAGTTTTGATCAGAAAATGTAATTATAAATATATGTGTGTTAATTGTTTAATGTCTATATTCCACTACACTATTCGATTGAAAGCTCCATGAAAGCAGGGACAATGCATGTTTAATTTACCACTATATTCCCAACACCCAGCACTCAGTACTCAATAAATATTCAATGAATAAATAACATGGAGATTAAATGATATAATGCATGTCAAAAACTCTGAAAATTATATAGTGACCATCATAATTATTGGTATTATATGTCCAGTTTATCTCCTCTGAGGTAGCTAAAAATGAAATCTTCCATCTCTTCTCCAATATCATACACCTTTAGTTGGTAAAAATACTTCCTGCCCCATCAATAGGGTACTTATGTCTGACACATTTGAATAATAAGAGCAATTACTTTGTTTTATTCCAGTTAGCAATTTACAGGAATATCAGCAGTGAGAAATACTAAATCACCTCAGATCTCACTTAAGATTTTCTGTAAAATAAAGGTCAAATAGCTCCTCCTTTTTAAAACTTTGATTTTGATACATGATTCTACTCATCAATGCACTACACAATAGCCTTTATGAGGTGCATGTTTAACAAGCTGGAACCTTGTATTCTCAAGCAAGTGGACCCAAGCAGACCAACACAAAGTTGCTAACACAGGACAAGTGTGGACTGGGACCTGCATTGCGCAGGCTCTTTTCAAGTCTCTGGGGAGATGGGGATCCGAAAATGAGTTCTCATGCTCATATGTTTTCTAAATTTTGAAAAAACAAATGTGTTGTTTTAAAATTTTCCTTAAAGAGGGCTTTCAAAATTGTATACCTTTTAGGCTGCGTAAAACCTAGATCTACCCTTGTGTTAATTAAGGGCTTTCAACCTTATACTGAGGTCACTTTTCTCTGTATGGGCATATTTAACAACAAATTTTTTTAATTTAGTTCTAATCATTGAAAAGGTCATGTTCCTATAACATCCACTTTAAATCCTTCTAAAAAGAAAGCACTGTCTAAATAATTACTTTTTTCTAAATCCATATACATCCCTCTTTTTTGTTAGTAAACATGGCTTGAACGCACGAAAGTCCTGTGTTCTCTAAAATAATCACAACTCTAACAAGTAGGTATTGCTAATGCTCCCATTTCACAGAAGAAGAAACTGAAACTTAGAGAAGTTAAATGATTAAATGACCTGCTTAATTTCAGATAGCTAATAAAGGATACGTGTGGCTGAACTTTCAACCTAGGGTTGTTGACCATTCTTAGTCTCTGTGCTATACTACTTCTAGGTTCCCTGACAGCAGAAACGACGTCATCTCTGTCCTTTGTAATGCCCCACACAGCTGATGATAAAAAGCTGGCACTCAATAAACATATTTGCTCAACTGTTTAAGAGTCGATTATGTTATCTAATGTAACAATCTCAAACAGTGTGACATTACTAGGAATATTCCTAAATGGTGAGGTAATCAGATACCAAAAGCCTTCTAACATGTTTTCTCAGGAGTGACACAGAACAGAGAATAGGTCAGATGTTGCCAGTGTTTACAGTTACAAGTCAAAAAGTGCTAGTGAGACTATGTAGTAGAATACAACTTATGTAGAAGCCTTTCAAGTCACTTGAGTGATGCAAACTTTGAATTCAAAGGAAAGCATATTTACATATATCTGGGAAGAAAAGAATGCATTATAGTAGGTGTAGTAAACCCTTATTTCCAAAAACACACAGACACAAGATAGACCAAATAGCTTAGATTTTCGCGTAGTCCTCTTTGAGTCTCTGATTGCTCGCAAGTTAAACTAATAATGCAGGAAGAGGAAAGAATGTCATCCTCACCAAAAACTCCTAACTCAGTGTCTGTATGTAGACATGGTTAATGGTGGCTAAAGAGTAGTGACTGAAACTGCCTGAAAAGCAGCCATTTGGCAGCCAGACCAACGTCAAAAGGCAGTCTGCTAATGAGTATCTTCAACTGAGAGACGGCACTCAACATGGTGACACGAAAGGGCATAATGGCATCAGTGGCGATACCAAATAATTTACATCCCTTTACATCAGCAAATGGTTTTGAGGTTTGGCACCGGGAGTTAATAACAAACAGGGCTGAAGGTGACATACCTGTGACCTTCAGATTGACTTCCACATTTTATTGACCTACAGTAGCAAGTACATCTACCTGTGTTATCATTAGTAGTTTCACTTCCTTGTCTCCTCATATGAAAAACTCTGGACTTCACAGAGGCCCAACCATTAGGAGCCAGAGAGATCTCTGGGCATTTCTCTTCCCAAGAGGCTGTCTCTTACAACATCCCTCAGAAACTTGCTGGGTACTTTAAGAGATGTATAAAATTCCCTTGTAAATTTACTCGTTTCTTCCTTTTTAACTACAGGAACTTAACCTTAGTCTTTCTTTTATCCAAAGCTCAAATAGCCATTATTATTATTATTATTATTATTATTATTATTATTATATAGCAAGTTGATTTGTTTCTAATTCTGTCTAGTTTGTAACCCATTTTTAAAACTAGTAAAATACTATTTGTAATTTGCTGCCATTTCTCTTAAAGTTCCAGACAACTGTTAGCCTATATATTTGTTAGATTACTAAACTAAAAAAAAAAAATTATCAATTATGTAACCTACATTAAAATATTTATTATGACACAAGTAAATATTTGTGTACTTAAAAACTCAATATGTAAATAGTACAGGAGAGCCTTTTTCAAATGCCTTTGTCTCTCTCACCCAGTCCGGCTGCTCCCATAAGACTGACGGTGGCAGGTGTGGTCGGTCCCTTTCTCTCCCTCCCTGGCAATCGGTTCTGCCCTCAATCACCACAAATCCAATGTTGGCAGAGAAAGTTCTAGCTGCTCTTAGAAACAAGTAGTCCGTCACTTACTTTACACTAAGACAGGAAGGACTGTTGGTAAAATATCTTTAAAGGTCAGCCAGTGGCATTGAAGTCACTTTCAGTCCAGAGAGCTGCCTCAATTCTTTAACACCGAAGATGTAAATATGGGGAATTCATCAAACTAATATTAAATAGAGGCCTTGTCACCTTAAAAATTAAGTGGTTGGATCAAAAATTCCAAAATCCATATTTTAAGTAATGTTAAGTTTATAAGATGCTGTAATTTAAGAAACTGAGCTCTGCAGTGAACAAAAAACATCTGTCGTGTCTAACGACTACCTTCTGAATGAAAAAACGGTGCTATTTATTTTGAAAGGCAATTAAGACATTGTTTCCTGTGACAGAAATATATAGATATAGATTACTTACATTAAATTACATGTTACCTATCTGAGGTTTAATGATAGATGTATTCCAATCAGAAGCACTATGGAAAACTCAGAATTGGGGGAGTTCCATGTGACTAATCTTTCCCTCTTGCTGTTGCTTTGGGTAAGCATCCAAAGAGAGCCCTTGTGAAGAGCACACCCACACCATAGATTTTTTGCAAACAATTACTACTTTAATTTTTGAACTACCAAGGTCAAGAAACAGTCACCAGTTAAGGCAAGAAATTTTTAGTTCAATTAATTGGCATAGAGCCTTGGATGAACCACCTTTATTGAACAAGGAAGTGCCCTGCTATTTTCTGCTATTCTAACATTATTGTTTTGAAAAGATAGATCCTACGCCCTGGCTGGAGTAGCTCAGTGGATTGAGCGCGGGCTGCAAACCAAAGCATTGCATGTTCGATTCCCAGTCAGGGCACATGCCTGGGTTGCAGGCCAGGTCCCCAGTGGGGGCCACATGAGAGGCAACCAAACAATGATGTTTCTCTCTCTCTTTCTCTCTCCCTTCCCCTCTCTAAAAATAAATAAATAAAATATTTAAAAATTAAAAAAAGGAAGTCAAACACTAATTTAAAAAAAAAAAGAAAGAAAGAAAAGAAAAGATAGATCCTGGGTAAAGATATCTGGAAAGAAGTCAACAGGTTCAATCTACTGGGGGAAGGAGGGGAGAACTTCTTTAAAAATTGACTTAAAAAAAAACTATATATAAGTTTTAGACTAATAAAAACTTAGCCCAATTGGTAGATCTTTAAAAAATAGTAGTGGAAAGAGTAACTCAAAAACTATCAAATGAACAACAGGCCACACTTCCACAATGTCTGAATCATATTGTTTTTGTTTAACTCTTCTGAATTTTATATATTATAAGTTATTTTCAATATTTTAATATATCCTGATTATTTACTGAAAGGAAATTAACTTTTTGGTTTTTGGATAGAGTTGTGAAAGGCTTTCCACAGTCTTAAGTATGGCTTCACCACATTCCGTTAAATTTTGTTCAGAAAGACACATTTCTGATCTTAAAATGACAACCAACAAAAAAATATAGCTCACCATAATTGTGCTCACTGAAAACTTTGCTGAAACATGTCTTTATTTGTTTAGTGAGGGGCATTATATATATATTCTATATATGAGGGGGACCCCCCAAAATGGAATTATCTTCTGTAGGGTGGGCCCCTACTTCCCCAGCTAGGTGAGTGTTCTAGGAACCCATCTGTATCAGTGCGACAGCTGATGTTGTGAGAGGCTGCATTCAGTTTAAGTGAAGTTTTTTTTAAGACTCTTTCATCCATTTGTCCATTCCATGATGGGTGATTTCAGTGCACCTGCCCACAACACACTGAGTGTTCAGCAGTGTTTGACCAAAAACGGCATGACCCCTGTGCCCTACCCTCCCTATTCTCCTGACCTCTCCCAGAGCAACTTCTTTTTGTTTCCCTGGATGAAAAAGTCCTCAAAGGAAAATGTTTTGCCAGCATGGAAGAGGTGAAACAAAAAACGGCAGAAGCTCTAAAAGCTATCAAAATCGACAAGTTCAAAACTGTTTTGAGCGGTGGAAAAAGCATCTTGATAGGGGTGTTGTATTAAATGGAGAGTACTTTGAAGGTGACTGAAGTTTAAACATGTAAGAAGAAATACATAATTTAGTATAAATAAATTCTGGTTTTGGGGGTCCCCTCTTGTACATGTATGCACTAGCTATCTTTAAAAAGTAGCACAGGCTGCTGTTTGTTTGAAAACCTGTCCTATCCACTTCTTGACTCTTGCAAAATAAATTGGCAGAGGATTGTAAATTTATCAAAGAAACATGACTTAACAGCCATTGCAGATCATTCAATCAAATAATTTTTCCACAAAACATTCAGAGCTGCAGTTAATTCCACAGCCTTTCTCTTTATTCCTAGAAGAACAGAAAACACCAAAACGAGTAGGGCAGCAGAGGCAATTCGTTTGGTATATGAAGTTAGCACACCTTACATCTAAATTGTCCAATGCACTGAGTGGACAGAGGCTGCGCCACCTTGTCCCTGAGGATGACACAACATTTAAGGTCAAGTGTGTGTGTGTGTTACTGTTTTTATTTTCCTGCTGGCCCTTTGACTGGAATTCTTCCATTTTTGTTTTAACTGTGGTAGAAATAAGTATTTCTATTTGGAAAACCACTCACCTTCTTTATTTTCTCAAGCAACCTTTCACGTGTTTCCTGGTCTGCCTGCTTCCCATCATCCTGGTTCTAGGGTCAGGAATGAGGACACTTTCCTTTCAGGGACCATGGATCAAAATGTCACCCTTGCCTCAGCAGCAGAGAACATTGTCATCTGAGATTCCCTGGGTGTGTACCCCTGCAACTCACTGGGGATCCAAACACTGAGGGTTACACCCATCGCCATGATGGAAAGAACCGCTAAGTGAGCCCCCGAGGGCCTATCAAAGATTAGGGCTCCACTGTCACATCCCCACCTATAAGGGAGGAGGTCTCAGAAACACCCCTCCTCCGCCCTTTCCACAGGTCGTGCGGCGGCGACCTGTGGGCACTAGGGAAAGGGCATTCCTTGCGCAACCCTCAGCCAGGTGGCTCTGAGGACCCCGCGGTAAGCGCACTGGGGCTGGCCTCCTGCTGGGGACTTCTGGCTCCCGCGCGCCCCGCCCCCCGCTTCGCCCCAGCTCCGCGCAGGCTGGTTAGCGCACGCGTGTCGGCGTGCCCTGCCACCGCGCCCTGCAAGGCTACCGGCTCCGATCAGGTCAACGCGGGCGCAAATTTGTGTGATGGCGAGGGCGGGAAGGATGCTCCAATTTGGCATGAAAGAGGCGCGAGCGAGCTAGCACCTCCCGGAGACCACCTAGACTCCATTTTATTTCCTTGGAAACTGCGAGGTGGGCGGGGGACCGGCCGCAGGGCGGGGTTCCTCGAGCGGGAGAGGAGCGAGACCGTTAGGCTGGGACACCGGGAGACTGTCCTGGTAGCTCCTGGCCACCACCCGCGCCGCAATAAAAGCCTCTCTCGGCTTCCCGCCCAGGCAGCCTCGCTCTGATTGGTCGCCATGGGAGGCACCGGAGTAGGCTGGAGGCGGCGGCCGAGCGCTGCTCCGTGCCGCCTGGGGAGGGGCGTGCTGGGTGCTCCCAGGCCCGCCCCGCGAGCTCCCCAAGCCAGGCTCAGCCAACTCCAGGCAGTTTCAGCGACACCTGGCAGCGACGACCGCGACAGACCGCTCCCTCAGCCCGCCTTTCCTAGGGTGTTTCCTAGCACACGCCCCCCTCCGAGAACGTCCGCCCACCCCACCCTAGCTCTCTGCGGTCCCGGTTCCTTTTCTTCCTTTTTCCCGTCCATCAGCGCGGAATCGCAAATCCTGGGGTGGGGTAGGAGAAGCAGCTGGAGGGTAGGGTGGGCACGCACATAAGAATCTTTCCGGGAGGCAGGGATGGAAACACCCAAAACGAAAAGAATCTGTCTGCCGGCCGTGGAGGTTCGCTAGGCGGCGGCCCAGCCCCCGCCACCCATGGCAGCATCACTACTGTCTTCCTCCCAGCTCCCTATTGTTCGCACTTTGCAAGATTGGGAACCTCGTCCAGAGAAAGGAGACTGAGGCGAAGCGTTTCGGAGGTCTACCTGCCATTCTTCTCTCTCATCGTGCAACACAGGGCTCTGGGTGCGTGTGAAGGCACACGCGCGCACACACGCGCACACACTAGACAGCCTGGATCACGCCCTCCTGGCCCTCCGCCCCTCCGCACTTCCTCCTGTCAAAACGCAGAGCAGGACCCTCCCATCCCTTCGAGCTCCAGGCCGAAAGCAGGCTTTGCAACTAACCAGCAATTTGGCAAATGAAAAACTAACGTCACATCGACGGGGGTGCAACAACGGCCACACAGTCCTGAAATTCTGCCCATGTCGCCCTCTTTTGCAAACCGTTATTCGACCCCTGGCAGGGGGCGGCAACGGCGGCGAGCCCCACTTTATTAGACGTGGGGAAATAAAGATCGGGGTGGCTACTCCGGCTTTATTGTTCACTCTTCCCGGAGCCAAAGCTGACAAGCCCCTGCCTAGCAGAATCTGAGCCTGTGCAGCGGCACCTCCGAGCCTCGCCATCCGCGCCGCCCGCCTTCGGGGAAGAAGCGCTACCCATCACTGCACGGCCACCAGCGTCTCTGAGAGCAGGCGGCTCGATCACAGCGCCCGGGCACACTAAGCAGGAAGGGCGGGCGCGCTGGCTGGGCGCTGGAAGCTCGTTGCACAGAGAGGCAGCCCCGGAGGGTGCGGGATTCGGCCAGACGGCTAGGGCGACGCGCTCCTTCCTTAGCTCCAGGAAAAAATGATCACCCTTAGCATTCTCCGTAAAACCACCGAAATAACAGTGTTCCTAGGGGGAGTGGTAGGGAGAAGAAGGCAATTAGCAAATCAAATTGAGAAGAAGAATTTTTAAATGTACCTGCAGTTCCCAGGAAAAACAAAGTCCAGATGAAATCCTTAGTTTGCAGCATTGTAATCTGCTGGCTGGGAGGGATGTTCTTGCCGCGGTAAATTCTGTGCCCCACCTTATAGCGAGTGTGGACGGCGTTAGAGCAACAGACCTAGGGGCAGACAATTGCCAGGCTGAGTATGATTATTTTTGCAGAATTGTTTCCTGCCAGCCGCTGCCGAGCTGCGTTCACGCGCTGAGCGGAGAATGAGTGACAGTCCCAGCCTCAGCACACTCGCAACTCGGAGATCCTTGCGCTGGCCCGGGTTCGCTTTGATGGAACCGGGGAAGGGAGCGGGGGGCGGAGGGCGGGGGTGAGAACCTCACTGTGTCCTTCCACCACGCCGGCCACAAATAGTGCCGAACATCAAGGAGGTAAGAGACAGGGGAGGCAGATGCGGCCGCCTGCAAAATGCGGCCTGGAGCAACCTGCAGAAGGAAGCGGGCTCTTTCATACGCAGTCTTCTGGGCAGAGATGGGATTTTTTTTCCACAGTTCTCCCCCACGCCTCCGCAGTCTCTCCTGTCATCCAGCCTTCCTTAATCAGAAGGTTGGATATTTTAATAACTAGTAACTAATAAAAGCAAAACCGTATGTTTTGTTAGGTTTTTTGAAGTTGTCGAATCTCTGAGATCCAAAGATCCTTGAAACACAAGCAAAGGACTTATTTTTTTTTGTAAGTACAGAAAATTAGAAATTAGGAGAGGGATAGGTATTGCTGTTGCGGCGTTTTGTTTAGGTTTTGTTTGTACTAGCTATGAAGTTTGCTCTCCCACAGAGAGGCAACAGAGCTCAGGGGAAAGAGGTGGGAAGCAACTTAACTTAAAAGAAAACGCAGATATTTAGAAGGAATTTCCAGAAATAAAGGAAGGAAAATGTTTATTTATAAATGTTGAAATCTGTGGTCTCTTCATGAAGATCACCAAACCTCTTGTGTAGGTTTTATGGTATAGGCATGACATTATTTTCCTACAAAGACACACAGCCTCGGTTCTTAAAAAATATTAACATAGAATATCTCCAAGGTACCAACACAAAGGGTTTCAGTGAATCTTACAGCTGTATTTTGAACAGAAGAGAATGAGTGGAGAAGCAGGGTGAAAATATAAACATGTTTGAGCACTTGAGCAAGACTTGAGTGTTTAAAGAACAACAGGTGAGGTACAAGCCCCAGCTCAAATCGTTCTACAGGCTGATCCTATTAGCCTAGCAGAGTGAAGCCTCCCTAGAGGAAGGTTTCCCACCTTCCAGGCACCATTGCGTCAACATTACCATGTACTCACTTTTTCTTTAAAGGACAGGCTCTCCACTGCTGTACCTCTCTTTAAAAACCCACCCTCTGCTGTCCTGCCAGTCAGCCTCCAATACTGCAGAGGCTGGCACTGCCTGTCCAAGTCCTAGACCAGCAGGCCACACTAGTAGACTGTTGACTTCCGACTGCACAATCCATGAAGAGTATATCTCCTGGTAATCAATCTTTCATAATACTTATTTTGTAATACTTATCACATATATCAATTATAAGTGATAAGTACAGAGAAATAGAAAGAAGATTCCAAATCCCACAGATTCCAGAGATACCCATAGATTTTCTGTCTTCTGTATATGTGTGTGATTTTTTTTTAATTGACAGTATAGTAGCAATTTGAATTCTATTTATTTCCCTGACATTTCATTATAAGCATTTCCCCAGGCCATTATAAAGGTTTTTGAAATCTTTTTATAGATATATAATATTTTTATATCAATGGTTATGGTCTCCCATTGTTGGATATTTAAGATTGTTTCCAGAGTTTCATAATACAATTAATGCTTTTTAAACATCTTTCAATAAGCATTTATTGAATACTACTATGTTTTGTTTAGCCCTGTACTGGGTACATTGGATTATACAGATTTTTTTCAATGTATTTAAGTATTACTGGCTTCAGATATAAGCTTCTGCTGGTGTGTAAAATTATCATAATAAGCTTTAAAACTTATGTGAATAAGTATTAGATTCTTTCCTAAAGAAGAGGTGTTAATAGCAGGGAAAAACATACACAACAGGACTGAGAGGAAAGGAGAAAGGGGAAGATTGGGATATCCAAAATATTTGTAACTTTGTTTTTCTAACCTATTTCTAATTTTTACCAAGAGTGAGAAACATGCCTTTCTCTGCAAACCTAAATAAATTCTCACTATTTTCCTCCACAAATATCTCTATTTTGGGCTTTTCAATGTAGGCAGGTGTGGAAATCCTCTCTCACTTCAGCACAACTGAATTTCATCTCTCTCTCTCTCTCCATACTAATTTTGAGATGTTTGAGGGACATCCAAGTGAAGATATGCGTAGGACAGACAGTCAGTAGAGGGGACTCCAGGGAACATCATTGTTTAAGCTCTGGGCCAAAGGAATTGCCAGAGCAATAGTGAAAATACAATCAGAGTGATAGAAAGAGAAATGAAACATTATAATGACCAAATCTAAGGAAGAAGAAAGTTTTGAAATGGTCAAATAAAATGATGATTTCCAAGTTTCCTGGAATTGAGTGTTGAAAAGCCATTAGTGGCTTCTGTGAGAGCAGCCTTCCATGGACCGGAGGAAGGAAAACATCACTGTTGCAGGAACAAAGGAGTAGCTTGGCCAGGGAAGAGAAAAAGACGGTTACACCACTCTTTTGAGGGGCAATGAGGTCAGTGCAGAGTAGTGTGATAATGACAAGGACAGAAAGACAAGCTTGAAGGGTGAGGAGGCTTGCAAGGTTTTCTTTTCCTCTTCTCTTTTAATATGAGGATTTTATTGTTAGGCTGAAAAGTAAATTAGATCAGTAAACTCCTCACAACCTTATGGTCTAATTTAGACTACTTGAAAAATGAACTTAGTTAAAAGTACTCTCGCTGGTATTTCCCCCCACTTAGGGTTTCTTTCCTGTTGGTGTTGAAAAGGAGACTCCAGGCCTGATCCCAGAACTCACAGATATCCCAGGAACTTTATTTCACATTTGACACAAGCAAAATGCATTCAGGAAAACACAGCAGCTTAAGGTTAAAGCAAGTGACAATGACCTGGGATCAGGAGAGACAAGGGTGCAGAGATCTGCCCAAAGAGCTGAGCATGATCCATGAAAGTGGTAGGACCAGAAGGCAATGTCAAGACCACAGAGCTAAAGAGTGAAAGACCCTAGGGAGTCCTCAGAGCTCCCTCCTAGCCTCTCATATCCCAGATCTCGTTGACACCAGAAATGACTGCTGAGATCTACTGCATCGTGGGGCTGAGGAAACTGACATATTTCTCTTCCTGTTCAAGGCTGGCTCAGGTACTGGTTACGGAAAAGTGGACACTCATCAACCAACCCTGCTGAATGGTGCTGGGGATCCCCAAAGCAGAAGAATGAGACAGGGTCAACTAAGAACTACTGCTTCTTTGTGCAGATTGTGCACTACACAGCTTGAAGGGGTGCCTTTCAAGTCCCTCCCATCATATATGTATATAATTTGTTATGACAGTTTTTCTGGCAGGTGGAAGTAAAGAATCGAGAAAGGAATGCTGTTTTCTTATCCTTCCTCTCTCCCTTTCTCCTTCCTTCTTTCCCTTTCTTCTTCCCTCCTCCTTTTCCTCCCTCCCTCCCTTCTTTCCTTGCTTTCCTTAATTCTCTCTTTTATTTTTCAGGGGGTTTTTAAGGAAGTGGGTTTTAAGGGGATTTTCAACGGCTGAAAGTACTTACTTAAAAAAAAAAAACTAAAAAATAAAGTTTGGAAAGAAGGTGAGGTTGAGCTGCAATGCAAGCACAACAAAACCTCCATCAGCCCCTGGGAAGCTGTGAAACTGGTCACAATGTCCTCACGTTGAAGAGTCATCGGATTTAAGCTGTCCTGGGAATGGAACCTGACCTCAAGGCAGCTCTCTCCAGCCAAGGGCAGTTTCGGAGACTAACAGCTGAGAGCATCACAGCATCTGGGAGAGTATGACCCCAGTTCTGAGTGTGGCATCTGGGCAGCTTTGCACAGCATCCATTACACAGTTTTAGCTGTGAATAAAAATATAGTTTCTTAGAAAGTTAAATTTTTCCTTTTTATTGTGGCAAATATATGCATAACAAAATGTAGCATTTTTAAGTGTGCACTCCTGTGGCATTAAACATGTTCATATTGTTATGCAACTTCACCACTAACTATCTCCAGAGCTTTTTCATCTTCCCCACTCTGTACCCATTAAACAATAATTCCCCACTCCCTCTCCTCCCGTAGCTTCCCCACTCCCTCTCCTCCCGTAGCTCCTGGTTACCACTGTTCTAATTTCCTTTTCTCTTTTTAATTTTTTTTAATTTTAATTGTTGTTCAAGTACAGTTTTCTGCCTTTTCTATGAACTTGAATACTCGTTACATCATACAAGAAGAAATATACATTTGTCCTTTTGTGATGGACTTATTTCACTTAACACAATGTTTTCAAGTTTCTTCTAAGTTGTAGCATATGTCAAATTTTCCATTGCACATATATACCACATTTTGTTTGTGCATTCACTCATCAGTGGCCATTTGGGTTCCTTCCATCTTTTGGCTGTCGTGAATAATGCTGCTATGCATATGGGTGCACAAATATCTTTTTGAGCCTCTGCTTTCACTTCTTTTGGGTATATACCCCAAAGTGGAATTGCTGGATGGTATGCTAATTTTACATTTAATTTTTTGAGGAATTGCCATAGCATTTTACACAGTGGCTGCATCACTTCACATTCCCACCAGTGACGCACATGTATTTCAGTTTCTCCACGTTCTGGCCAACAGTTCTTTTCTGCACTTTCTCTCTCTCTCTCTCTCTCTCTCTCTCTCTCTCTCTCTCTCTCTCTCGATAATAGCCATCCAAATGTGTGTAAAGTGGTATCTTGTTGTGCTTTGCATTTTTTCTAATGTATAGTGATGTTGAGCATCTTTTCATGTGCTTTTTGGCCACTTATATATCTTCTTTGGAGAAATGTCTGTTCAAGTTCTTTGTCTATTTTTAATCAGGTTATCTGTTTTGTTGTTGATTTTCTTAAGTTGTAGGAATTCCTTATATATTCTGGTTAACAATCTGTCATCAGCTATATGATTTACAAATATTTCCTCCCATCCCATGGGTTTCTTTTTCACTCTCTTGATAGCATCCTTTGATCCACACGTTTTTAATTTTGATGAATGCCAACTTGTCTATTTTTCCTTTACTTGCTCGTGCTTTTAGTGTCATATCGATGAAATCAATGCCAAATCCAGTGTCACGAAGCTTCCCCCCTATGTTTTCTTCTGAGAGTTATATAGGTTTAACTCTTACATTTAGGTTTTTGATCTATTCTAAGTTAATTTTTTATAGAGATAAAGTAATGGTCCAATTTCTTTCTCTTTCTTTCCTTCCTCCCATCCTCCCTCCCTCCCTCCCTCCCTTCCTTCCTTCCTTCCTTCCAATATCTAGTTTCCTGGAAGATTTCTTGAAAAAACTGCCTTTTCCCCATTGAATGGACTTGGCATCCTTGTCCAAAATAATTTGTCCATATATATAAGTGATTCTTTCTAGACTTTCTATTTTACTACATTGGTCTTAGTCTATCTTCATACCAGTACCACATTGTTTTGATTATCATAGCCTTGTAGTAAGTTTTTAAATCTGAAAGTGTGAGATCTCCAACTGCTTTCTTTTTCTAGATTATTTTGGCTATTTAGGATCTCCTGACAGTTTATATGAATTTTAGGACAGGATTTTCTATTTCTGCAACAACAACAATGAATAGTCATCAGGTTTTTGGTAGAGATTGAGGAGTGCTGTCTTCTAATCTTCCCAAAGTTGTTATTTGGGCTAGTACTAGAGGCACGCTGACAACTCAGAGATGAATACGTTTTAGACATCTATGCCAGATCTATGAGAAACTCAGTCACAGGGAACCACCAGAAATTGCCAATTTGTGGGATTTATTTTTTCAGCGTAGATATGGAAAGACAAAGCAGTATCAAATCACAAAAATCAGCCCAACTAGCTTTGGAAGGTTACAGTGAGCTAGCAAAGAAAAGATGGGTTTAAATCCTTACTTGGCTCTGAAATGAACTTAAACCCCAGACTGCCTAATTCTCTGTTTTGTCTTTGGAAAACAAACCCCTCTGAAACGAGTGATTTAACAGACTGGAGAAAGGAGCCAAGATCTTCATGTCAAGATCTTATAAATCACAAAGTGAGACTGTGCTAATATTCAAGACACGATAACTTCCTTTCTCCCTCTTATACACCCTCCTACAAACCCCAGCAACAATGAAATGAAGTGGGTCAGTGCTCATGTCTTGGACTTTGACAATCCAAGTTCAGATGCTAGCCTCTTCATCTGTAAACTCTGTAGATCTGGACAAATTACTTCACACCTAGTAATGCTACTCATGAAAAATAAAAAAGAGTAAATGAACACATGTGTTTACAGGCTTGTCAGGAAGATAAATAGTTAAACAAAGACACTAAAACAATTATAAACTATAATTAGAGTCATGAAAAAGCAAACAGGATTCTTTGATAAAGAATGATAGTAGAGATCTAGTTTAGATTAAGAAAGGCTTCCCTGAGAAGGTGATAGGTAAGTTGCAACCTAAGAAGGAGAAAAACCCAACTTTGCAAAACCACGTGGAGGTGCATTCCAGGAATATGCAAGTATGTAGGTTGTAGGTTTGATCCCAGGTCAGGACACATATGGGAGGCAACCAATCTCTCTCTCTCTCTCTCTCTCTCTTATGGAGAAACACAAAAAGAGTTTATATTTCATTCAAACTTCAAAGAAAGCCTCTGAAGGACTTTCAGCAGCAAAGTGACATGAGTTGTTTTCCATGTTTTAATAACTACTCGGGCTGCTGTGCGGAGAGTGGTCTATGGGGAGGCAGGAGTGGGGGTAGGGAAGCCAGTTTGAAACCACTGCAAAAATCTGGGGAAGGGGAAATGGAGAGAAGTGGAGATAAAATTGACCAAATTTGCTGATAGATGTGGGAAGGAGAGAGAAGTCAAGATGCAGTATATGCCATCAAGATTTGTTGGGAGAAGAGGAGAAATTAAGAGTTTGACTTTGGATTAGTCACAGCTACCTGTGAGACATCCAAGTGGAGATGTCAAGTTGGTGGTCAGATGTGAGTATGGAAATTAGTAGAGAGAGATCTTACCAGGAGATGTTAATTTCAGAGACATTGGTGTGATTGATATCTAAAGCCATGGGAAAGGATGAGATCACTCAGCAAAAAATGCGGAGAGAGAAAAGAGGGAGAGAGGCCCACGTCCATATCCTGTAAAACAAGAACTTTATGAGTTCAAAGTAGAAAAAGTAGAATAAGCAGAAATACTGAGATGAGGTTCTAGAGAGGCAGGGGGCCATCTAGGAGAGAGCAGAGTCTCCAGACCAAGAGAGAAGAGACTGGTAGCTAGGAAGGATCTGTCCTTGTGATGAATGCAGCTTGGAGGCCAAGTAAAATATGACAAAGAAGAGTGTCCATCAGATTTGGGAATATGAAACTCATTAGTAACCTTGACAAGAACAAGTTCACACTCTCTGAGTTCAGAGTGGGTGCCTAATAAATGTTAGCTGTAGCAATAATAATAGGCTCCTACTCATTCCTTCCTTGAGTTTCTGTGATAATAGAATAACATTTTGGAACTGATCAGGGCACAGAAGTATAGCATCAATGATTAGCTAATCACAAGTAGAAGTTGGTCTTATTATAAAGTGTATCCTAGGATAGCATTTCCTCCATGAATAACCGCCATAGTAGCTGTAGATATTTAGTGCTCCAGAAGATTTGGTCGTATCACTACTTCGTGTAAGACCAAAAATTATTTCCCTTTCTCCCCCTACTATTATTACTTCTCCAATTTAATCCTAGTCAACTTTCTCACCCCTGGTTTCTCTGTGTGTTCTGTGGTTGTACTGCTTTTCTTGGTCACATACCAAAACACCACAAGGCATCGACTCCAGCACCAAGGAATGGAGCCAGTTAGGCAGAGCTAACACTAAATTTAGGTTCCTCCAGTCTTATCTATATCTTTGGGGCCAGAGAAAGGCCCATCCTCAGAGCCTGTGCCCATTGGTAGCACCTTTCCTCCTATGCACAAGCACCTTGAGGAGTAAGAGGAGAGTTAAGAAAAAGATGAAGAAAAAAGATAAGCATTCACTATGGTGAAGGCATTCATCTCACCACCACCACCACTTCTGTGCAAGAAGAACTAAATTGTTTCCCTTTGACACAGCCACTGCGTTGTATTTCCCTTGTGAATCCTCTGGGACAATCCTGAAGAAACACCATGCCAAATAATATGGTGGTGCCAGTTCTACACTAGTTTACAGAATTCCAGAGAACTCTGAATTTGACGTTGGTATGGGTCGAAATGATCACCCATGCACATCTTCTGAAGACTGTCCTCCACCCCTTGAGTACCAAGGGTTCCACAGAGCATCAGAGCTCCTGGGAACTCCGAGGAGACACAACACTTATTCCAAACACTGTCTCTGAAAGATAAATTCCCTGTTACATCAGCAGAACTGTGGAGTGAGCCAGGCTTGTTCCAGGAAAGGAGGCTCCCCCCAACCACCTCTATCCTTGCATCAGCAAAGGAACAATCGAAAGGAAGAATTAATTTAATGACTCTGAGCAGAGGAGAGATACAACAAACACCAGACCTCCAGTCTGAGCAGGGCCCCCTACACCTCATCCCCTCCATGTCCCCTACCCTTGACACCTGCTTCAACATAGTTGTCACTCTAAATGTTTGTTGAAAGAATGGGATCAATAAATACACCAAGAAAGTCCTCTAGGCTGACTTCATTCTGGGACATTGGCCCAGGATCCCTACCCAGCTCCCACGACTGCAGCTCAGGCCTTGTCCTATCTCACATGGACTGTAGCCACAGCCTCCCGACTGATCTTCTAGCTTCCACTCTCCCCCTTCCAATACACCTCCCCAGCCTCCAGAGCCAACTGCGTGCAAAGAATATTTGTTAAAAGCCGAAGGGGTCACTTACCCACAGAAAAACCTTTAATGGCTCCTCGTTTCCCACAGAATGAAGTCCAAGCCCTATCAAGGCCCCTCCCCAATCTCACCTCTTGCCTCTTTCTATGCCCCCTTGTGGACCTGAGTAATCAAACACACCACCCCCTACCTGGGCTCCTACTGTTTGCCTGGCTGGCTTTTGTTCTCCCTCTAGAGTCACTTTAGGAGCTCATCTCGTCTTTGACCTTCCCACCTCTTTCTCCTCATGCCCTTCCCCTGAGCTAGGTGTTCCGCCCGGATGCTTCCAGAATCCTCTGGGCCCACCTCTATCACTGTACACACATTGCAGTCTCATTGCTTATTTCTGAATTCATCTCTCCCACTAGCCTGTGATATCCTTTATGGCAGAGACTTTAATTCTCATTCCTATATTACTGGTGCCTACCTTGTTTCTTGGCACAAAATAGGTGCTTAATGTTTGTGGTGGAATTAATGAATAAATGTCATGAATAACTAGTTCCTCGATCACTTATCTTTAATGAGCGAAAAGTGACCTTTCTACCATGTGACAGTTACTCAGGGAACAAAGTATACAGTGGAGATAATAGCAGGTCTAACTAAGATGAAAGTCAAATTTCGTCTTAAGATGTCTTATACCTTTGGTCTTAATAGCTCAGGCTAGCCTCTGAAATCAGTCTTTCATTTTTCTGGCCCTTCTATTCTTGATTAATTGAGAAGATTCTGTTTTCTCATCAATTGCACTCTGTTTTTGTCTATGAAGCTCGGGCACTGTGGCACCAAGCCCACCTCCACAGGGGCTTCCTTTGGTGTCTCATTTTCCCCCCTGAGCTCTGGAATAGCAGCCTCAGATGTCTCCAGGACTAGGTTTGTCCTGATCCCTGGCTCCCACCTGTCTTTCCCTGGTGGGCTTCTCTTTCGCCTTTTTAAAGTTTGCCCCCTCCTGCCTTTGCTGATGCTGCATATGATGAAATGGCATGACAAAATTCTATATTCCTGATTTATAAACTTTCTGTTTGCTAAATAATTTCAGGTTGCTTTCTCCCTATGATTTCTAAGCAAGTGAAAGGGGAAGTTATGCTGTTATTAAAAACACCATGTGCTCTGTCTCTGGGTCACATGACAGACTCTGGTTTATCAAATGGCAACATTTTTACTTGCTTTGCCCACTAAAGTACTGAGAACACCAACAGCTTCTATGTTCAGTTAACCTTACAGCAAACAGCAGGAGGGAATCTGCAGCAATAAAAACAGTAGCCTCCCGACTTCTCAGCATCTTGACCTGCCTTCTTTTCTTGCTCCTGTCACCTGCCACTTGCGTGCATTCCAGTTTGTCAATGCCCCTCTCAAATATGTTTGTCAGAGCAGAGCTCAGTACTTCAAAAGAGGTCTGGATGATGCGGAGGTCAGTAGGGCCATTGCCACCTCTGCTCAGGATGCTGTACATTGTCCCATTCAATTCAGGGTAACTTGGGGTAGCAACTAGCTCAGCCAGAGTTAAAATCTCAGAACTGTGCCCTTTCCTCCTCATCTGGCCTGTCTCTTTGGCTCACTATGCCTTGGAAAACCTGATATAAGAAAATGTGCAGGAAAAAAAATGATTGCTAAAGGATTTTTTAAATAAATCACACTCTAAGTACACCTAAATATTTCTATTTATCTTTCATTTATTCAAACCCCTTCTATATTCCAGGGCTTATTCTAGGCACAAAGGTGCTAAATAAGATACCAGCTCTAGGAAGAAGAAGGAATAAACATTGTTATGTACATTTTATGGGCCAACCACTTAGCTCACATACTTTTATTTAATCCTCCTATGACTCTCTGAGGTGGTGGGAGCAGTTCTATAGTTTGTTCAAGGACCTGGGTCCAGGCCTGTCCAGCCCTGTATCGGTCAGAATAAGTTAGGTTCTGTAAGAATAACAGCCAACCACCAAGTCTTAGTGGCTTAAAACAACAAAGGTTATGTTAAGTGAGTTCAGGATTCTCTTCCATGTTGTCCTCACTTAGGAACTGCATTTGAAGGTGGCTCCATCCCCATGATTACGAGAGCTGAAGGGGTAGGGGAAGAGTGGTGAGGCAAATCACATGCAGGCCACCTGGAAGTACGCACCATACTTACACTTTCATTTCCTTGGACAAAACAAGTCATATGGACATCCCTACCATCAAGGGGGTAAAGAGGTGAAAATATCCTAGAAAGAGAATTAGAAACACTTCATGAACATCCTAATAACTACCACAGGCTCCAAAGCCCAGATTCTTTTTCACAGCACTATACTCAAAACCAGTGAGAAGATTAACCGCCTTCAAAGTGGCTAGGGGCAGGGAAACGTAAATCCAGAGAGTTAGGAGCCTTTACCAATGGAAGATCAAAATCTGGAATAAATATAAGTTATCCTTGAAATATACACACCCATTATAAGGAATGGGATCCTTTTGCACAATTCGGATATACCTACCAAATTTACAAGCACCTATAGAATACACACAAGAAAGAGACCCTGATATCATGAACTCTTTTAGGATTTTAATACTAGGAATTGGCTCACAGTCCTGTTATGTAATTTCTAATTGCTAGCTCAAACTTATATCATAACAAGATTTCTGAGTACAGAGAAAGAGCCTGCCACCTTTCTTATGCTCTTTCCTTTGCACTTTCCCCATAGATGAGAGCTCTGGGAACTGGAGTTGATTTGCATTTGTTTCTGAAATAATATCCTAACAATTAGCTGTAAATTTTAAAATGATAAATATGCATCAGAAAGCCAAGCTTCGGAGTACTGCATAATGCCCACCCCCAACACACACACACACACACACACACACACACAGATATACATAAGCCATCAACAGAGCTGCACAGTTATGGAAATCCATATAAGGACCTAGGACTCAAGCTAAATCTCACCCTTTCCTAGGCATACATGTTGACTCACAGTGGTCCAAATAAGATCATTATGCACTACATCAGGCAGCATCACATAACATTTGTCTAATAGCATCGGGCTTAGTCACAGAGGAGCTTAGTTACATAAAATCACATCCCAAATATCATAGAAGAGCTCTCCTAGGCCATCCTCATTTTGAAATGCATGCATGCACACACACATACATCTCTCTGCTCTTTCAAGCTAGGGAAAAAGTTTTGAATTCTGAAATTGCTTGTGAGTTGAAACCCCAAGATTGCAAAATGATGCAATTACCTGGTAATGTGGCCCACCTGGTAAATGTGGCCAAGCCATTCCCATCAATGGACTTGAACTGACGGTTTTCCAGTACCAGCTTCTCTAAGATGCAGCAGAATAAAGGGGCTTACTTGGCTTTTAAAGAAGTGTCACCCATTCAGTTGCTTATACTGAGCACAGGTTGTCTGATTGGTGATGAATGCATTTCTGAGCTGCCATCTACTGTAGTCATTTGATATGTGTCCTGATATTCACTTATTTTAATGTTATTTTACATCTCAGAGAATTTAAAAGACAAACACATTGATATAAATATACGTATATTCTGTATTCGAAACACAAATACTAAAGGTCTTTCAATCTTTAATTAATTACATTTAATTAATGTTTTAATCTTTTAATTTTTAAAAATAATCACTGTGTTTAGGTCTGAGAATGGCTGTTAGGCTGTTATGCTCCATTTGTGCAAATAACCAGAATGAATGCACCCATGGTGCAATGTCAACTTGACATACAACAAATAATAATTGAGCACTTAATATATGCCAGGCACTGAGCTAGATGCTATATATACACCACAAACAACTGTTTAGACTTATCCAGACTTAGTTTTATCCTAAGTAAGATATTTGTTTACTGTGTTAGTAATTTATTAAAAATGTATTCAATTAAAATAAAATAAGACATCTTTAAATCAGATTATTCTGTTTTTATGCATTTGTCAGATATAATAAATGAGATGTGGATTTATTAAGAGCATACTAAGAAAGAAAGTTCATTACCTTTACTCATTATTTTAATGGGAAACCATGTGTACACTAATTTTCCTAATATAATTCTTCTTTTCACTATCACTTCCTACTAAGAATGATCCAGGGCATTGCCTGGGGCACCAAGCCCCAACTCCCCTTTCTGGAATTCCAGCTTTCCCATCTCTTACTAACTTCATTTCTCACTGTTTTTTTCTTCATGAATTCTCTATTAAGGTCAGATTATTCCCCTTTCACTCCCCCTACACATGGCCTGCTAATTCATTCAGCCTCTCAGAAACATTTACTGAAGGTTCTGTGAAGGGACTTGGAGGTGAACAGAAGGCCGTTTCTGTTTTTAAAGAACTCACAGTCTACAGGGTAAGATGGGGAGACAGACCCACAATCAAATAATCACAAATCACACACAGTGTATTTGGGGGCTATGAAGAGGGGGGATTGTGTGTGTGTGTGTGTGTGTGTGTGTATAAGGGTGGGGTGTTGAGGGAGGGTCCAAGGGGAGCCTCAGGTTCACAGGTGCAAAGGTCAGCTGGTGGAGTTGACCTTTGGACATTTGCCAAGTGAGCAAGTGGGGAAAGGTTATTTTGGGCAGAGGGAACATTCTTTTCAAAGGAATGTTGTGTTAAGCTTATGTTGCTCCTCATGCCATGTTCTTCCCGATTGTCTGTGTCATTAAACTCTAATTCAGCATCATTCCTGGACTGGCAGGATTTATGCTTAAGACTGGGAGGAAGTCGAGAGATCCTGCAACCCAATTCTCCCGTTTCAGAGATGAAATCTGAGGTGCAAAATGTCACACTGTGGACTGTGCTTTGACCCATGGTCTACCATCACCAAATGTGTTCATTTATTCAACACACATGTATTGAGCACCAGTATACAAGGCACTGTGAGGCGCACAAAGACAAACTGAGCCTATCCCCCACCCCCACACACAAGAATTTAATCATTAGAAATATATGACTGGAGGTTAAGAACATCTTGGTGTTAGACCTGAGTTTGAAGCCTGTGACATTACTGCTGATGACCTTGGATTAATTACTCATCTTACTGAAGCAAACCTTCCTCCGACATAAAATGAAGGTAAAATGGACCCTCTTCATGGATTTCTTACGAGAATTCAATGCAATAACATTTCAGAGCATTAGCACTTAATAAATCTTAGTGGTTGGTAATACAACCTTAATACGATATAGGAAAATTAAGTGATGGCACAGAGTAGGTACTCAATTTAAAAAGAGCTATATGGTTAATTAATTACAATTTTAATTCCAAGGTCTTTACCTGATCAAAAATTAACTTATAGTTCCTTGAGAATGTGGGTTCCTTAAAAATTTGTGTCAAGCTAGATTTAAATGGAGATTTTTTTACCCCCTAAGGTCCAGTAACTTCTTAAAATATAATGAATTATAATTACATCATTAATATCATGCAGTCTTTAAAACTAGTAGGTCTGAACAGCATCCTAAAAATCAGCTGTCCTTTAAGAGAAGAGCTCATTCTTGGTATTATGGGTTACACCCATTTATACTCTGTTCCATGTCATCTGTGCTCCACAGGGAATTGTGAGACCATCTCCTGCTAACTGAAACATTGTCAGCAAAAAGAGAGTGTCCCTCTAGAAGGAAGAACAGGAATTAAGGAGGGAAGACACATGGAGACAGATTGAGATTCTCCATCAGAGGAAACTTTTGAACGATGGAAGACCTCCATAATTGGAATGGAGGGCCTTCTGAGCACTGTGGTTCTCATGGCTGTAGTGGTTCCAGAAGATATAAGGTCAGCTCTCATCATTTTGCAGGAGAGGCATGAGAAGTAGGTAGGAAGGAGAATTAGCAGTGCTTAGCTCCCTTCCAAAAGCAAGTTTCTGTGAACCTATTAAGCCATTCAAGCAAATATTTATTGATCACCTATTATGCATTAAGTCTCCATTTAGGGAGTGAGACAGTCAACAATAAATAAACCAGTGTCCTTATCCTCATAGAGATTGCAATCCAGGTGACAAACACTGAGGTATCATGGCAACTAAGCTGAATCTCTCCTTTAGATGTAGAGATGTGGATTGCCAGGTCATAAGAGGATGGATCTTCATCGATGCATACCACTCCCCGCCCTCCCTATGAAAATCGGGCAAGAGAAATTACTCAGAGTGCTATACATGTAGTAAACAATGAACAACTGTAAATGCTGGGGCTAAACCTATCCCTAACCACAGGGGTAATGCTCAAATCATGAAAATCCTCCAAGATAAAGTTACAGGCTGTGACTGCATGATTTGCCTGGTTTTTACTTTATGTGCTGCACAGTCAACCCCAACCTTTGACTCTCCCTGTGACTATTCCTGTTTGAGTTTGGGCTTGAACAGCTGCCCAGGCCTCAGTGCATCAGTGCGTTTGCGTAATAACTCATGCAAAGAAATTTAAGAGCTCACAAGTCTTCAATAGACTAAAGCGGAGAAAAATAAGCTTCCATAGCAACAACATGTCACTCTAAATCATTATTGCTGTTTCAAGAACAAAGTGAGGATTGAAATAGAAAATATGGCAGGGAGTGGGGTTGGTTCTGGGAATTAGATCACTTTGGTTAGAAAGACAACAATATGCTCATTTTTTTAATCTACTAAACTGTTTAATTCTAAAGATACAAAAACTTGTCATTATTTGTAACTTTCTCTTTCACTGAAAAAAGGGTTTTATTCCCTCCTCTTGTTCATTGCATCCAAATATCAGCTCTGCTGGAGACAGCCAGCATGAATTCAGAATGATGAAACTTGAACACTGCAATTGAAAACCTTTGCTGATTTGATTAAGGTTTTGCTTATCATGATAAATATTCTAGCAGCCAAAAAGTAGCTAGTAAATACATGAGGAACTGAGCTGGGGACTTACCTCATTGTGGGATTTGCTAATCATCCCTTTTTGTTTAAAAAACGAAAATGTATGCAAAATGAGCTCTCATGTATGTGAAAGCTTAGAGTAAGTGATGTTGGCTCAGTAAGGCCTCTGACCACAAATGCTGCTTAGAGTAAATATAATCTTAGGCAGAAACAACTTTCCAACATAAATAGCAAAGCGAAGCCTCTTGGAAATTATTTGATAAACTGTTAAAATAATAACTGCTTATCTTAGAGTTGGCTCAAGATGGCAAATGGAAATGATACAGCCTGAGACCAGAGCACGTGTTTCCGGCAGTGTAGCTGGACATGAAGGGGGTTTTGTTTCCATCACTTTTTGGGAAGGACAGGGGCAGTGGGAATCATGCTTATGTATAAAAAAGAAGACGATTCATGTGTGTTCATATATATAAGAACTATAAAAATTAAGATTCATTCTGACTTTAAATTCAGACAATTTCTCTTTTTGTCCTCCTTGTTTTGACAATAAACAGCTGTGTCATCAAATATACTCCTTTTAGAGAAGTTTTATTCTAGAGACCTCTGTGTGCTCTGAAATAATAAACAGCAGTATTTCTGCTCGTGTTTCCCCATAGGTGGCCAACGATGGCTAGACTGTCCTACAGATTCCTCTCAAGCTTACAAGTAAACCTTTGTAAAAGGTTCCTCTCAGTTTTATCCCTGTCCTTCCACAGTTCTCTGGTGACTCCCCATCTCTGGTGGGCCTCTCTTGCAATAATTTACTGAGGAGATATATATATATACACACACACACGCACACACATACACACACTCATATTGGTTTTTTTTTTTACCAATTTTATTTGACTCGATATCTTGATGTTATTGCTGGATAGATCATTTTGCCCTCTTACAAGGGATTGAATTTTCAATGACACACACTTATTTAGTATTTAAACTTGGTGATATAGAATGGATATCTATAGGATAGATAGATAAATCTATTAATTCCTGAAATTATCCTATTTATACCTTGGAAAAAGTATGCAATTACTCTTCTTTATTTACCACATTTATTATCTCATTCAGTTTTCACTATAACACTGATGTAGGTAGGCTTTACCTATATTGCCTGTATTGTACTGTTTAAAAAATAAACCTGATGTTCAGAGAAATAACTTGCCTTATAGTTTATTTTTCATACAGAAACAGTCTTTAACATAAATTGGAATGCTTTCATCCAAGAAGAAATAACAGTGACTAGACCTACCCTCCCAGGTGAAATAATTTAAAACTGAACAACATATATGAAAGTTATTTTTAAGACACTGAGCATCAAGCAACTAAGGATAGTGATCTCTGAGAGGCAGGAAACAAAAGAGAGGGGCCCTGTGATGCTCTGTCTTACTACTTCACTGCTTTCTGTGTCAAGGTGCAGGGACTCCCGGAGCTGAGAAGACAGAGCTGGAAGTCCAAGAGACCAAGGGAACAAGAATTCTAGGACAAATTATGGGAGAAAGCATATGGCAGACACCTCTGGTGATTTGTAGAGGGTCCCATCTAGCCTTCAGCTAAATACTAATGAGTTCATGCATGTAAGGAAATTGTTTGAGGCTGGGAAAAGCACCACAGAAAGAGTATAGGGAATCATTATTGGAGATCAAAGAGGACCAGGAATAGTGTTATTTCCCCCACAGTAGCCAGAGTGGAAAACCTTACAATTAATGGGGCATTAAGCAGGCATTGATAGTATACTCAGCATTTTGCCTCAGAAGTGAAGCAAAATTAGTCCTGCACAAAATGCTATTCTGGCCTCACTTAACAAAGCTTAAAAACAAGAAACAAAAAGATCAAAATATTTCCAAATAAATTTGCCGCATCTCAGGACAAAGCTTAAAAATAGCAGTAGGAATACAAAAATATCCAGTATCCAACAAAATAAAATTTTTTATGATTTTTATTTTTTCAATTTAATATTTTATTGTGTTTTTTCCATTACCATTACCAAGAAAATTCACAATGTCTATCATTCAATTGAAAATTAAGCCCTGGCTGGTGTAGCTCCGTGGATTGAGCATGGGCTGCAAAACAAAGGGTTGCCAGTTCGATCCCCAGTCAGGGCACATGCTTGGGTTGCTGGCCAGGTCCCCAGTGAGGGCCACATGAGAGGCAACCACACATTGATGTTTCTCTCCTTGTCTTTCTCCCTCCCTTTCCCTCTCTCTAAAAATAAATAAATAAATATTTTTTTAAAAAAGAAAGTCTCCTTCTATAAAAAAAGAAAATTAATAAACATGCAAAAAAAATCAGGAAATATGAGCTCACAATGAGATGAAAAGTCAACTAGTTAAACTGACCCAGAAACAACACAACAACAGAATTCACGCACAAGTACATTAAGGGTTACTATATATATATATTCCATATAGTCAAGAAGCTAGAAGAAAAATTAAATAGTGAAGTAGAGATGTGAAAGATATAAACAGGCCCAAACTGATTTTCTAGTGGTGACACCATAATGTCTAAGATGAAAAAGGCACTGGTATGAGGTGGAAGGATTAACAACAGTTAGATATTGCTAAAGAAAAGATCAGAAAACATAAAGACACAGCAATAGAAACTATCCAAAATTAAACAAAAGGAAAAAAATGCTAAAAATAATTAGCAGAGCAGCAGTGAGCTGTGTGGGACAACTTCAAACAGCCAAACATACATATAATTTGAGGCACCATAGAGGCACCAAAAATATCTTTCTAAATAATAGCAAATATTTTTCAAATTTGGTGAAAATTATAAACCCACACAGATCCAAGAATCCCAATGAACTCTAAGCACAAAATTTGTGAAGGGAATATCAGTAAGGCACAGCACAGTGAAATTTCTCAAAACCGGTGATTAAGAGAATAGGTTACAAGTACACAAATTAAAAGATGCATTACATAAAGAGGGCCACAATAAGAAGGAGAACAGATTTCTAGTCAGAGCAATGCAAGCCAAAAGATATTGAAGCAAAAGCTTTAAAGCTCTGAAAGAAAAAGAAATCTACTAGCCCAGAGTTCTATCCTTAGTGAAAATGTCTTTCCAAAATGAAGACAAAAATCAAGCTAGTTTCTCAAAGAACTTATGACCAGTAGGCATGCCCTACAAAAACATGTTAAAGGATGTCCTTCAAGAAGAAGGAAATGATACTGGAAGAAATCCACATCTACACAAAGGAACATAGACTCCAGGAATGGTAACTTGGGTATATAAAAAACACACTTTTTTATTTTTTGATGTCTTAAGAAGCAATTTACCATTTAAAACAAAAATAATAAAGATGTATTATGAAGATTATAACATATAATATAAAATGCATGACAAAAAAAGCATGTAAGCAAGAAGGAGAAAAGTATAAGAATACAAATGTAAGGTTTTTACACTGCACATGAAATGGCATAATATCACTTTGGGGGTAGATGTTACTAAGTTAAAGATGTATACTCTAAATTCTAAAGCAACCACTACAATAATAACCAAAAAGTTATAATGAATAAACCAATAATAGAGATCAAATATAATCATAAAAATATTCAACTTCTTAAAAGGGAGGGAAAGAGACCAAAAGGAGGAAAAACATAGGAGGCAAATGAAAATTAAATATCAAAATAGTAGATTTAAACCCAAATATATTTTTTAAATGCATTGTTTTTGAGTGATCAAAATATTACAGTTAGAAGGCAGAAATTATCAAATTGAATGAAAAAGCAGCAACCATACTTTGTTTACTTTAAATATGAAGCTAGAAACAGGTTAGAAGTAAAGGGTGGAGGCTTACGTTACTTGATGTCAAGTTTCACTGCAGAGCTACAGTAATTAAGACACTTTCACTCCCAGCCACCTCCATGCTCCCATGTACACCTAGCTCCAGCAGGATTATTCCCCCTCCAGGAACAGCTTTTCATTTCAACTGCCTTCAACAGAGGGCATGTGCAGTCTTGAACAAAAAAATCAACTGATTTTCTCAATGTTTGATTTTAAAAATCAGAGCAAAAGCCAATAGCTTTGAAAACCAAAGTTTTGATTTGCAAGAATTAAGCTTTGATTGAAAAAAGGGGGGGTGTATTTTTCTCTTTTTTTATATTGACACAAAATTTTCATCCAGCAAAATGTATAGATATATAACTTTTAGAAATTTATAAACCTGGGTAACCATCACTGCATTTAACCGGGAGAACATTTCTTTCAGTCCCTTGTGCCTCTTTCCAGTCAAGATTCCTTTCATCCCTTACAAGAAGAGGCGAGCACTTTTCCAATTTTCATCTATCATAACAGTATAGTTTATATGTTCTAGAACTTTATATATATGGAATTATACTTTAGTGCCTAGCTACTTTCATTCAACATAGTGTCTTTGAGTTTTGGCCATGTTGTTGCATGCATGAGCAGTTTGTTCTTTTTTTATCGTTAAGCAGTATTTCATTTATGAATATTTCACAGTTTATTTACCCATTCCTCTGTTGCTGGATACCTGGACCTGCCAGTTTTTAGCTATTATGCATAAAGCAGTTTTGAACATTCTTATATAAAGGATTTTGTGGACACTCATTTTCATTTATCTTAGGTGAATATCTAGCAATTGATGGGTCTTAGAGTAGATGTGTGTTGAATTTTATAACTACTTCACGAGTTCTTTTCCAAAGTAGTTCCATCATTTTACAACCCCATCATCAGTGCATGAGAGTTTTAGGCACTTCACACCCCTACTTCACGTGGTGCTGCCAGTACTTGAGACTTTACCATTCTAATGGATGTGAAGCGGTATCTCATGATGATTTTAATCTATATTTCCCTAATGACAAATGGGGTTTAGCAACTTTTCATGTGTGTATTGTTCATTCACAGAACTTCCTTTATGAAGCTGCTGTTCAAGACTTCTGGTCATGTTAAAAAATAGAATTGTTTGTCTATTATTGAATTGTAGGAGTTTTTAAATATATTCTGAAGTCAAGACCTTGATCAGATATAAGTATTGTGACTATCTTCTACCACTTTGTGGTTTGTCTTTTATTTTAACCGATCTTTTGAGAAGAGATTTTTTAGTTTGACAAAGTTTGATGGATTAATTTAAGAAACAATTATTGAGAATCAAAAAGTTAATTCCGAAGGCAAGTAGCACATAGAGTTTATGACACAAACAATATTTTTGAAAGAATTTATGGTGATTTAAGAGCTGGTTTTTCTTACTGCTCAAGAGGAAATTAAAAGTCTTTTCTGGACTGAAGAGAAGGAACTTGGAGAATTAGGAGAGGAAATTAAGACAAGACAGGGTTCTTTGCCCACCCTCAGCCCCTCTGGGGTAAGTGATCCACGCTTCAGTCCGTGTATGGGGATCCCATTGTAGAAGACCCTACTTCTTGCTTTCCCAGGCATAACGCAGGGAAACAAAGCCTTGTAGAGAGTCTTATAGAAAGGCAGCAATGGTGGGTGAGGGATACAGGTAGACAGATCTAGGAAAAGCCTTGGGAGGTGGTCTAGGAAAAGCCTTGGGAGGTACAGTAACTCTTGGGAAGATGGCAAAAACAGACAAAAGAGTTCTCAGGTTCACCATGGGGGACAGAAATGCTGAGAGAAGGCATGCTAACTAAAGGGACCTGAAACTGAGATGAAGATGACTCAAAGTGGTTATGCCCTGGGTCCGAAGGCCATTGTGAAAACGTGGACATCAGGAGTGAAGTCTAGAACTCGAGGATGAAGGTGAAATTCAACCCAGTGAAGGCCAATGTGGACAACAGACAACTGTGAATGAGATGCCATTTTACCCCGTGTCCCCTGGGCTTAGACTACTCGCTAAGGGAAGGGGCAAGGGGAGGGAGGGAAATTCAAACCAATTCTTCGTCCAAAAGAGACGTCATTTTAATCCAGATGGAAGTGAGTTTTACCTTGAATTGGCAAGATTGATTTTTGCCACCAAAAATATATGAGAACTTGAGAACTAAATTATAAAGAAATAAAATTTCATGTTTGCATACCTGAGTTTTATGATAGTGAAATTATACCAGGTATAATCAAAAGATCTTCAAGTCAGGGACCATTTCTGTGTTTTTCACTAAATTATACTCAGGGTATAATACACAGTAGGTGGTTAAACAATAGTTTTGAGTAGATGAAAGAAAATGACCCAACTATTATGGAATGAGGTTTTTATATCCTTAAATCCCCCAATTTACACTTCTTCCTTTCAAGGACAAATTAGCCATGTAGTTGGAACATAGCAGCAATGGGAATAGACATTTTATTTTTCCTTTGCTTCCCAATCAGTAAGCAATTACTTCCTTAAACCTGCCTTTATAAATGGGGGATAACTTTATGTACTAAATTCATCCCTGGATTCCATATTATATAAAAATGATTACTTCTGGATGATTCAATATTCTTAACTCTTTATACATTTTGTGGCCACTGTGAGTTTAAGAAACTTTAAAAACACACTTAAAGCAAAGAACAACCCTCACTTGGTTATTTGTTGACTTTTTTCATAGCCTGTGGCTGACGTTCCCATGTCTCAAGGTAAATTCCCTTAAAAACCTGAGGACAATAGTGCATATGAAGAAAACTTGCTCTAATTTGTGAGGGCTTATAAGGGATGCCACTTCCTAACAGCTCTTTAGGGACAATGGCTGTTTTACTTAAGAGAGCTGGCTTTGGGATCAGACTTCATCTCCATGCAAGCTGACACTTACTGGCCACAGCAACAAGCAACTTACATAGGGTTTCCCAGTTTTAGCTAAGTCACCCCAGGGAAGTTTAGACTATTAAATGAGATAATATGAGCTTAGCACAGAACCTGGCACATATTAGGCACACAATTTGTTTCAGCTATTTTATCATTTCCACCTTTATTTTTATTTCCTGACATTCTGAAACTGGAATAGAGCAGTGACATAATTTTTTTTAAATGGCAAGGTCTGAGCATGGCTATGGTGAGATTGTTAAAACAGTTCATTGCACCAGATGTTAGGTTTTCAGGAATCACGGTCACAGGCCCAGGCACCTCTACAGACACAGGTGAAAAAGATCGAAAGTGAAATCATTTGTAGGGAGCACCATTTCTTTGGGCAATTTACGTGATACCTTAGGGTTTGGAAAATAAACTTGGGCTTCTCCTGGGAAATGGAAAAATTGACAGAAACAGAAAAGCCTTGGCTAAGCTTGTGTTTCTTTTTGTAACTGCTATTTGAAATTCATTAACGACAAGCTCTATTGTAACAGCAGGGGCAATAAAGAACTAATGGACTCCTAACTTTCCTCCCTAATCTAGTGAGGGCCTTGGGCTTTCAAAGTCATTTTGAAGGGAGACTCAAATGTAGTCCAGAACTTATTGGCTGACTGATGAACCACTGGTAAATCTTCAAGCAAACAGAAGTTGATTTTTAATCCATTCAGAAAACATTCTTTATTTGATCTTCCTAAAACCTGAGGTATTTAAGTATAATTCAGTCAAAGTGAAGCAGCTGCCCCAAAAATCAGAAAAAGCTTATTTGTTTCATGTAGACTTAGTTGCTCTTCTGCTAAAGAAATGAACTCGAGGGTGTAACACAGCATTTTGGGCCCATTCAGGGACTTTACACAGGACAGCTACAGCAGACTTGGCTCCCAGATAACTAATAAAACAAACTGATAAATAAATCACAGGACTGGAAAGCAGGGAAGGGGATGATGCCGATTTCTTACCAGGGGAGAACACAGCATGGAGAATTGTGACCTAAGTAGTATCATGCCATTAAAATGAGTTTCAGAAATAGCCCTGGAAACTGCAGTGATTTGGACAAGGAGGGTGGCCTTTAAGAAAATGACATGAATATCCCAATTAGATGCTCTTCTTCTGCGCAGTGACTGATAAACCCCTATTAGATCCAAGTTCCCTGCATAAGAAAAACTGCTCCTACAGCAGATGGACAGGAACCAAAGGGAAAATATCCACCTTAGGTGAACTTGAAGATTCTAAGTGATGGAGAGCGAGTTCAAAGCTAAGATATGGAAAGGGGGAATAGAATTAATTCATAATGGAGGGGATTGTGGCTGTCATGGGAAACAGAAAAGGACAGCTTCATAGAGAGAAATGTGAGAAAAAGCTTTCTTAGTCCTATGGACAAGCTTGGACCACAGTCCCCATTTGTAGCCCTTTGCATAGCTTTTAAATATATTTAACCTCAACTCTGCTATCTAAGTATAGAGTGCTGGAAGCTCTTGTCTTCCCAGATGTTGTTCCCCCTGACTTGAAAAGCCTTTCGTGACTTTAGGAACTATTAGCGCAATCATCCAGTGCTGTGGTACTCTTAGTAACGAGATTCTCAACGCATATTTTAACCATGATTTACCTGCCAAACCATATTTGTCTATTCATTCATTCATCAAATGTTTGTTGAGAATTTATTATGTGCCAGGTGTTGCTTAGGTTCTGAGATTATGGTGGAGAATAAAGTGGGCACAGCTCCTGGCCTCAAAGGAGCTCACATTCCAGAGGGAAAGATAATCAAAATACAGTAAACAGACAAATAAAACAGATACAAAGAGTGACACATTTTATGAAGGAAACAAGGAGCTGACACATTGAATAAAAGGAAGCAGGGATTATGTTTGAAGTTTGGCCAAAGATTCTCTGAGGCCCACTAAAAGTATAAAATGGCATTGCCCTCTGGAAAGCAAACCAGCAGAATTTACTGAAGTTGACTAAGGGTATACCTGGGATCCAGCAGTCACTCCTAAATATAAATGCCAGAGATAGTCTCAGGTCTATGAGAAAATGTGTTCTAGAATGTTTATTATGATAATGTTTGTGACAGGAAGCAATTAGAGGGGTTCATCACAAGGATGAATGATTACTGATCACTCTGGGTTACCACAGAACAAACAACAGGAATCAGTGGATAGGATGAACAGAAATATGGAATGCTCTAAAAGTAATGTTGAGTAAAAAAGGCAGAAAATAAAACTAGACTCAAAGAACAATGCCTAATATGCACACTGAAAACACATACTACAACATCGCAGCACACTTAATAAAGATAAATTAGAACCAATCTCAATCCCCTCTATGGGTGAGGGAAATGAGAGGAAGGGTAAGGGAAGAAGAAGAAAATAATTTTTAATGGAATGAGGAAAGCACCCAAATGGTCTAATTATGATGATGTGTTAAGAATTTCAGAGTGTGTTTGACTCAGATCTGCAACTAAGGTTAAACAACAACAACAGAGCTAGCTAGCCAAGCTGAGTGCTGGGAGGAGTGTCCCGGTCCATGGGAGCAGCTGGCCGAAAGGCCTCAAGGTAGGCAAAGGACTGCTCTGAAATATAGCCAGTGTGTTCATCTCATCAAGAGAAATAGGGAAAGAGGTATGCGATAGACTTGGAGAGAAGAGAAGGAACTTGATTACACAAGGTCTCAGTAGGCCATGGTAAGAGGTTCAGATTTTATTGATAGTACAATGGGAGGTCACTAAACTATTTTAAGCAAAGGGGTGATATGCCCTAGTTGACGTTTTTTAACAGCTCATGTTGTCTGTGGTGGAGAATATGGACAGGGGGGAGTAAGAGTAAAACCAGAGACACCATTAAAGAGGCACTATGGTAGATCAAATAGGTGGTGCCCATGATTTGAATCAGGATGCCTACACACATGAAGGGAAGTGTTTGAACACACCTGCACACAAACCCACTCATGTTAGGCAGACAAGAAGAGTCAAGTCTTTACATGGCTCCTATTCCTACTTTTCTAAGTGAATATGATGCAGTGTTACTTTTCTGTTGGCCTTCTGTTGGAAAAACATGGATTCCCAACATGCTGTTGGCTTCACCCTAGTCCCACCCCCTAGCACAGGTGTCCTCACAGGTGTTTGCCTCCAAGGCCTGGACTTTTCCTAGCCATAAAGGAGTTGCACAGGTCTCTCTGAGTATGCCCATGGTCAGGATGCTTAAGAGCCAGCATCTGGAGCCTGTTGGCTCTGCTATGCATTTAAAAGCTGTGTTACCTTGCACAAGTTCCTTTTCAGTTTTGTGTCTCAGTTTCCTCATTTGTAAAATAAAGATGAGGTTAATATGTCTTTCATAATTAGTTAATATATATAAAGTACTTAGAACACAAGTTCTAGTAGAGTTTGCTTTTCTGTTGGGCTTCTGTTGAAAAGCTAACACTATTATTGCAAGTATTATTAGTGGAGGGATCCCATTGTTTTCCACACCAATACATCTAGTGATTACAGCTCTTCCAGTAGAATCCCATCTGATAAGCATAAGCCAGGGACCCTGTTGTCCCACCAAGGAAGGATAGTAAGAAGCTAGGAAAATGTCTTGGCAAGTAGAATGGGGAAACGGAGATAGATAGCTAATTCAAACTGACCTCATCTAGCACCCTGACTCACCTGCCTCCTCCTCTCTTGTAGGACCACTCTCAAGCATTAAAGCCCTCAGAACAATGAGGTTCTGATCAGCATCAAATAATCTTAAGAACAAAGCCTGAGGTCTGTTAACCACAGAGACCGAGTTTTGGTCAAACTAGAGATACTATCTAAGCCTCAGTTGTGTTTCATCTCAAGGCTGAGAAAAACAGAACAACCAGATAAAGTGATGCCAAGGCCCACCTCAGGACCACATGCAATGAATGACCAATGACCCCTTACCCTAGCACTGACCAATCAGTACAGACCACAACCCTGACCCTATAGGCTCATTTTGATGAATCAGCATATTAAAGGACACAACTGGAAAGCTGATGAATATTCTATAGAGATCCTCCCCTGACCCATCACCTAAAATTCCTACCTTTAGAAAACAGATAAAAACCCTTAAGACAAAAAAACCCAGTGTGTGTGCTCTTTCTCTAGAGCACACCTGTGCCTTCTTTCTTCAGGCATGTATCTTTGTTTTTTTTCTCCTAATCTCTAAGGTCCCCAAAGACTTGCAAACTGGGGAGCAGTGGGCAGTGGCGTCTTGTCCCAGGTTAACGCCCTGAACCTGTCTCCAAGGGCCCTTCTTTTGCCTGTAGGTTTTCCCCTGAGTCCTCTCAGACCTGTTGGCTCACTATTGCCTCTGTGACTTTCTTTCTAAAAGGCCAAGGCAGCTCTCTGAGCAGCCTGCTCAAACCTTCCCTTTGAGTGTACTTTTGCTTTACATGTTAAATAAATTTGCTCTTACACGAGAGTTCTTGTCTCTGAATTCTTTCTTTGCTGAACTCAAGAACTGAGAACCTACGTTGCTGGTAAAACCACCTTCACCCCATAATACACCTACACTTTGAACAACTGAGTGGCTAAAACATGAGGTAATTTTTTTTGAAAACTGGGCACATAGCTCAATGCTTCCTAAGGAAACAAAAAGTCCTCATTGTAAACAAGGTTGAGAATGCTAAAACTTTTCTAAAGTTATAAGGAACGTGTCATCTGCCACTTCTTTTGTGAGTGTATTTTTATATTTCTTATAAGAGACCTCAAGAAAAGCAGGCTTAATACTAATGTAGAGTTGTACATTCAGTGTCACTGCTTCTGGTCACGCTGATGCATTTACACACACTTTAGCTGGCATGGCCAAAGTTTCAACCTACCAAGCACCCTACTTCACATTTACCAGGTATGGCAGTTATTCATTACCTTTATTTATTCCTTCCAATTATTTTCCACCTAAACTAGTGCTTCTTGTCATGTCTTCATGGGGTTTTAAGCAATTTAAGCATTCAAAATAGGTTTGAATGACCAGTAAAATTAACCTTGGCCTCTCAGCTATTTGCATTTTACTTATTTATTTATTTATTTAGATGCTGATGAATTTTTTATTTTCATTTTTTAAATTTTTTACAATTTTTTTTATTTTAATTGTTGTTCAAGTACAGTTTTCTATCTTTTAAAAGGAAGCTTTCGATCTGAATGAACCTCTAATCTGTTGATATGGGAGTGAGGAAATGCACTTTTCAATTGTCTCTGAAATCGGGTTAGGATAGACCTCTCTGTCCCCTGGCATTTTAACCAGTACCTCTGCCTTCCCTTCAGCCCCAGCACCTGTGGTATTTTCTGTAGACTTTATACCTAGGTGGGGTCTGTACTGGACACTTCCTGTGACAGCCTAGGTATGGTCTATCTGAGCCTCACATTATGTTCCACACATACCTCTGACTTCCTACTCAGGCTTCTCTGACTTGGGATACCTGTGCAGGCTGGAAGTCATCAATACCACAGGGGAAGCTCCTGAGCAATGGGTGATGAAACCAGTACATTTTTATCTTTCACATGGACAAGTCTGAGACACATTCTTCCTGGTTCCCCAGAATCCTTATGGGATAGAGCCCCATGGCCCACAGTGGTGATCCAACTTGAAGACTCATCCTTGACTCCTCAGCTTTCCTTCCTCCAATGCTTCTCTCTTTTCATTCCCCACTCCTGTTTCCTTGGATTGCTTATCAGAATGGACTACCTGCTGTAGGGGTACCCAGGCTAAAACAGGGCCAGAGACCATTATGCCTTTGCCTGGCCATTTACTTTTGTGCTGCTTAGGGTGGGATTAATGTATTTACAGATTATGATTTATAAAGTGGAAATTTGCCAGAATATTTATGAAGAATTAAGATAAACCCAATGGTTTGAAATTTAATGCAATGAATATTTATTGTAATTTACCAAGTACCAGGTACAGAGTTAGGTTTTGAGCAGACAATGGTGAATGAACTACTGTGTGTAGTTCCATCTCTCTGGTAACAACTCAGAGAACAAAATGCACCCTGGAGAGGAAAGGTAAGTACATCTCCAGGGCAGGCAGCCACACTAGGGTTGAGTGTGATGCTAGTCTGGTTGCCTGAATTCACTTACTCATTCATTACTTCCTAGTTGGGTAAATTACTTAATCTTACCCAGCCTCAGCTTTCTCCTCTATGAAACTCAGAAACCTTCTTAGAGTGACTGTGAAAACTAAATGAAAAAAAAATGTATGTAATGTTCTCATGACACTGCCTGACTTGAAGCAGGTGTGCAGCCAGCTCTGCAGTAGGTCACTGATTTCTGTGTGAGGTGGTGGTGTGAGGGTGTAAGCTTTAAGTAAGAGAGGATGGAGGGGCAGTATGAAGAGGGCGTATACCTCTGTACTACCTGGCTTTAGTTTTATACTAGGGACATAAAATGGAGAATTCAGCCAAGCAAAAGGTAACCACAAGTAATTATTTTAACAGATGTTAACTTTTAGCCACTTTTTACTCAAGCAATTTGTATCATGTTCTGTGTTCCTAAAGTATTACATTATGTTTGCACATTTAGATGATTTCTGTAGGATGACAAATGTGCTTTTAAATGTTGGAAATAATTTTAACTAAAAAATTTACATTCTCCTACACTTTGTACCACTTTGACTAGTTTTATTTTAACAACACCTCCCTCTCTCTAGTTATCCTAGTCAGTCAAAAGATCCTTATAGCTTCTATTTACAATGCAAGGTTACTTCTAGGATGTATGTGGGAAACTTTCTATCAGCCATTTTGTTGGAGATGGTTAAGGGGAAACAAAGATCTTAAACTGAAGGATGAAAAAGTATGGATGATGGGAGAAAGGAGATTTTGAATGGATTTCAGCAGGAGAGCTGAGAAAAGCCAGTATAATCTCTACTGAGAAAGAAGCTGTCTATCTGTGGGCTCAAGGGGCCATCTTGGGCACGCCCTGTTCCTTCCTTATTCCCCTGAACATCTGTACCTGCCTCATGTTATTTGACATCTCCCTCCAATACCTCCAAGCCTTCAGTTCTTCCATGAAAGGTTTCACCTTGCACCAGCAAAACTAGAGACAGACAATTTTCCTTTGCTTCTGTCCACTTCCATTTCTGAACTTTTACCTAACTTGCCATTCTCCCCAGGTAACTGTCCAGGTATTTTGGCTAAGGAGGGCATTTCCAACACTCTGTCAGATGAATAGATGAAGGGTGGGCCAGGGAATAAGTGAGTAGGTGGGGCTGGCATGAGGGGCATCTGGCAGTGTTCTTCTCCATTACCGGGAACCAGAGGTCTTAAGATCTCTTCCTTCGCGGAGTCTCTGATTGGCTTTTAAAAGACTCTTAGTACCTCCTGAAATGAACCAGAGAGTCTGTGTAACCAGATGATTCGCTTTCAGATGAATGGTTTGTTGAATCATTTGGAGGTATAAAAAGATTTATTAATTCATAATTATATCAAGTAATACTGTGTGAGTAAATGTTTTAATAAGGTCACTAATTCCATTACAGTATGTTGTGTTTAATAGTCTTTAAAGGTGAAATAAAATTATCAGCTTCTAATTACTCTCCTCCAATTTTCTGTAGGCCTAATGAAGGCTTTCTAGAAGCCCATGTTTCCCTCTCCCCACTGCCCCCTCCTACCCCTCCTACTTCTACAGCACTCTGCTGTATTCAGGACAATATATACTGTAGTGTAGTAGAATTAACATCCTGGGGTAAGAAAGATTAAAATTAGAATCATATCTTAGCTACTTAGTACCTTTGTGACCTTGGAAGAGTTTCTTAACCTAGCTAAGCCTCAGGATGCTTATCTGAAAAGTAGGATCAAGATCGTACCTCAAGAAGTACCCCCTGAAGATTGGATGAGATTATTAATACAGACACAATGCTAACAACGTGCCTGGTAGGAGTTATGAACTAAATAAATGCAAGCTATTGCATTAATTATATATGGCTATGAGACAAGTTACCCCAAATTAATCTGGATACAGCTAAGCTATGTACCTCTGCCTCAGGTCTCTGAGAAGGCTGTACTCAAGGTCTTGGCCATAATGGAGTCTCATCTGAAGGCTTGTCTGAGAGAGGAGTCAAACTTTCTAAGCTGAAGGTCACTGAACTGAAGGTCACTCATGTGGTTGTTGGTAAGGGTCCGATCCCTGTGGCCTGCTGGACTAGAGGCCTCAGAGTATTTCTGGCTGCTGGCTGGAGGTCTCCCTTAGTTCCTTGACATGGAGGTTTCTTTATGAGGCACTCAAACATGGCAGCTGGCTCCCATAAAAGTGAGCAAGCAAGAGGGCAACAGAGAGCCAGCCAGCAACACAGAGGATGCAATGTTTTTTAAACCTAATTTCTAAAGTGGCATCCCATCACTTGTGTCATGTTCTGTTCATTAGAAGTAAGCCATTAAGGTCTAGGCCACATTCAAGGGGAAGGGGTGATACAAAAATGTAGACATCAGGAGGTAACCATCTTTAGGAGACATATAGAAGCTGACTACCATAGCTGTAGTGATTATTATTGTTGAAGTAACTTACCATTTAATTGTATCACATTTTATCAAAACGCTGGTGGAAAACCTTCCTTGGTTTCCCTTTGTTTATGATATAAAATTTACATGCCTTCCACAGCACGTGAGGCATTGCAGACCAGGTCCCTTCTGTTCTTCTAGGTTTTCCTCTGCCACCTCCCACCAATCATTCGTGTTCTCTGCTCACCTTTCTCACACTGTCCAAACACACCACGTTCCAAGAGCTCCCAAGTGTTTCCAGGAGATTTATGTCATTGAAAGAGACAATGATGTCTATTTCAATTCTTAATTGTTTAGAAAAAAATCAGCACCTAAAATTATTTACATGGTTTTTCCTTTCAAAACAGAACAAGAGAGGCTTTGGGGATGCAGCCTGTGATATTTGAGAGTCAAAAGAAGTTGGGAAACATCACCACGCATATTCATGTCTCTGTGACTGCTTGGGATATTGCCTCTCTATTCTGTCTGGTGGACTCATACTTATTCTTCAGAGTCACACTTAGAAGTCATTTTTTTTTGGTGAACATGTCTTCAAGCACCTCAAAACTTACCCTTCCCCCCACTTCTTCTCTGTTTCCCATAGCATTTTGGATAATCCTTCCTAGAGATATTTTGTTATAGACAGTGTATATAGAAAGTGTTCCACAGAATCCTGGGATCCCACACAGTGGTGGAGATGGGGATAAGGGTGAGCTTACTTTATAAATGGCTGATCTTTTAGTTTGTATTACCTAAGACCCTGCCTAAGCCCCAGTCCATGGGGACTTTTTTTTTTGGCTTATGTCTTGTCGCCCAAGACATCCCAGCCTGTCCTGGGGATGGGCCTATCTCAAGGGCAACTCACCTGAGTGCAGGAGTTCTAGACCTGGCTTATTAGGTGATTTGTCCAAGTTCATTACCCATCAGGCAGCGGAGCTAGAATTCAAACCCCGACAGTCTCATTGCATGGTTCTTGCTTTTACTCTCCATGCCATATAGCCACACACATTGGGAAGACAGTAACTTTTTACGCACCTCTTGTAGTCAACCCTTTGGGTTCTGACAGATAGGTGCTTCAAAGGCAGGAGAAAAACATGGGTTTTTTCAATGTTTCAAAACTGTTTGAAAACCAATGCTAAGTCAAAAATGCTCCCCAAAGGAGTATTTATCAGCAATTTTTACTGTGCTTATCAATCATTCGCCAAAACACTCTCTTTTTCTCCCTCCATCTTTCTGCAACAAAACATTTGCTATTGTCAGGTCACTATTTTTACCTTCCAAGGTGCCCTCATATCTTGGGTTTACTGATATTTAACTATCACAGATTCTGACATTCTTATATATTGAAGTCTTCCTCTAAATCTACTGAAACAGACAATTCAGAATGGAAATGGACACCAGTTTTGTTTTGTTTTTTCTGCCTAGTACCCTGCTTGTTTTGGGAATAGTACTTCTTCCATGCTGGATGATCTGGTGGTCTATCAAATAAGGCACCTTAATCTAACCCCCACCTGCAAGCAGAGACCCATGATCCTCTCTATGACCCATGACTCATGATGGCGCCCATCTGTGTGGCAACAGTTATAGAAGTGAGCACAAGACCTATGTTAGGCCAGTCAGAATTGCCTGGATTGATAAACAGAAGACAGGGGAAGAAACTCTCTGGTTGTTAAGCTGGGAATAAATAAATCTGCCCTCCTGTCAGGTGGAGAAGGCTGGGCTACAGAAAGAAGTGAACAGGGAAGCAGGCCTGAGAGTGGGAGGGGGACAGAGTCCTCACATGCTGATGGAACTCTTGAATCCAACCACGCCTGATGTTAGACCCACCCCTGCAATTTCTAGCTATGAATGCTAATAAATTATATTTATCTCTGAAACTAGTTATAATTGAGTTTTAATCATTTGATAAACCAAAGTCATGATTAATATAGAAGCTAGGGATAGCAAGTCAATTTTAAGCATGCAAACCACAAGAATTTGCTAATAATTTTCAGTATTTTTTAGTGTATGTTCCAAATATTACATGAGACATACATATAATAAAATAATTTATTTTTTCCTGGAATTCACATGTAACTGAGCATCTTGTATTTTTACTTACTAAACAAATAGCAGTAGTGTTTGCTTCTAACACTGTGTTGAGGATTCTGAGGCCAAGTTCAGCCTCACTGGGAAAAAGCATGGTTACTGATTAATGAGGTCTGTTCTGCATGTGGAAGTAGAGAGGTATCATGTGTGTCATGCATGTACTATTCCTGGTTTATCCTGAATGCTTAGAAATGTTTTTCCTCTGCAGCCTTAGGTAATGGGATGTATTTTAATAATAATATAAATAATGGTAGCTGCCACTTATTGAATCCCTTTAACTAAGAGCCTTATACATGTTACCTAATTGAATCCTAGTGACAATATTTTATTAGCTGTATTTTACAACTGAGACTCAGAGAAATTAAATTCTCACTAACAGTACGTGGCAAAGTTGGGATTCAAACCCATCTTCTGACACCAAAAATCATCCTTTTTCAAATACATGATTCTACAGGAGGCAAATATTGTTCTAACAGCATACATGTAAAAATCACCTTAAAATGCTACTTTATAAATTGCTATTTATACTATATAAACACTTATACATCCACTTTTGGCCCAAAATGGTAAACTGTCCTTTCACGACAAAGAGCAGAAATTCAACAACAAACTGGAGCCTTGTATGAGGCAGTATTTTGGCAAACACATTTCAACAGTTGATACCAAAGGAGTGCCAATTGTGAAAACTGGTTTTAGGCTATAAATGATTATGTAAAATTTGCAAGATGACAAGGTGAGAAAATATCTATTTAACATGTAGCAGAGGAAATGAGGAGGGCTAGAATAGCCCCACATGAAATTTAAAGTTGGCTGTTTGTGGAGCTAGAAGGTTTGTGGTTCTAGATTATATGCATGAGCTGATAGGTATGAGAGCATTTATATTTTGGTAGATGGAGGAAGAAGATGGTGTGTGTGTGTGTGTGTAGTTGTATTATTTGTAACTTTTCATGTGTTGATGTTCAATGATTTCTAAGCTAGGATATAAGATGGTGAGATGGCAGACAGGCAACAATGCAGGTGATGGGCTAGGAGGACATCTATCCCCTATTCTAACTTTTGGAATAAGGCATGAGAGATAGAAGCCGAAAGAAAATTGTGTGACTTGGGCATAAGCAATGCCATTTCAGACCCAGTGAAGAGGGAGGCATGCAGCCATAGAAGGCTATAGTTTCTGCTTTGGCATGCTACCCTGTCGGTCTCTGGGACCTTGTAGACTGGAGGCTTGGGAATCATTTAAAGGCAGTTTACTTGGCCTGACTCTTTTCATTCATAGGAAAAGTCTGATTTGCCTTTGCAATGGTATATGTTCCCTAAACTACTGTCTGTGCAGAGAGTATTAACAGTGGGCTGAGCATTGTGTGGTGTCTGAGGAGGTTGACAGAGAGGTTCATGATATGCCCATGGCGATGCTTAGAAATATGTGGAGAACTTCTCAGGATTCTTACTCATGTGAACAGGAAGTCTTAAACTATTAGGGTTAATGGGACTTCTTTTGTACTTACAGACCACTAAGACCTGTGGCACCTAATTTACAAGTATGAAGACTACTAACTAAAGAGAAAGGATACAGTAAATAAAAGAAATTTGGACAAAAATAGAGGCTTAAATAACATCAACAGAGGTAAGAGAATCTAAATGCTGAGTGAACACAATTCCCATGCAATAAAGTAAAAGAGGAATCTAAGAAGGAAAGCATAATTTCCTGTTTCCTTCCTTGATCCAGGATATTCAGCCTCCCTCATCATCCTCAAATCTGTTTTGAGAGCCATGGCCTGATTCTGGTGGTTGTTTCTTATCCCAAGGACAGCTGGGGCTTTTAAAGCAGGTATTAGGAATCTCATCCCATGTCCTTTTCCTTTTCCCTTCCATAGGATCACTGTCACCTTTAGGGGACTCTATTTCAAGACTACAGAATATGTTCTAAGATAGGAAGGTGTCATTAACATTTCTCCAGTTTGCAGTTTGTTTCCAGGGGAGACATTTATTTTATTACTCTGAATTTTATGAATGAGATAAATACTTAATTCTGCTTGTTGCTCTGTGTCCCCAAATATGTCTTGGCCTTGGCACATGCTGGGCCTGTGTCCTTTTAGATGTATCAACTAGGCACAATAAACATTTATACAAAAGGAAAAAGGAGAAATTTAAATCAGACAAGAGCTCACTGCATTCAGAGCAGAACTGGATTTTTGCAAGCTTAAAGGGAATATTGGCATTTACAATGGCAAGGAGAAATTAAGGAGTGGGACATGTCCTATGATTTGGTGCTACATCATGAGAAAAAAAAGTTTATTTAGGATACCTTCTGAAATTCTCTTTCTCAAAATGATCCACGGCTTTAGGCAGCTGACAGAATCAGGTGCAAACTTTTGGCCTGACATTGGTGGTCCTCTGGGCTGACTATTCAGGATGTTTTTCTCAGCTTCCTTTTATACACTGCATAGTAAATAAGCCAATCTGTTCAATGTTTCCTGAACTTTCATGTACCTGAGACTTTGAGACCTTTTATTCCACCTGGAAGGCCATTTGCCTACTCATCAAGGCCCAGTTCAGTGCCACTTTTCCCATTGGACCTTTGCAATGCCCACAGTAGGCAATGCTCCTACCTCAGAAAGTCCATAATACTGTCTCTCAGGTGGACCTGAACACTTGTTTTCTGCTAATTCTATGCATACCTTATCTCTCCCACTAGACTGTAATTTCCATAAAAATAGGATGCATAGCCCAGTCTTCTTTGTGGCACCCCTGTTTCCCACCCCTTAATGCTGATGGCACAGTGTTGGTCATATCATAGGCTACAATGAATGTTTAGTAAATGAAAGAACAAAAGAATAATCCCTGTACATTGGGGAAACAGTAATCAAGTCTTTTTTGTCTATGGAAAAATCAGGTTGGGACTACCTGCTGGTGCTACAATGTGAACTCTCCACCCCCTTTGCACAGGATACTGGTGGGATGTTCAGGTGTGTGAACCCTAACCTGTGTCCTTTGGTTAGAGAAGGAGGTTAAGGAGGTGCAGTGCATGGGGGCTATTTTTCAGGGTTCTGTCTCAGAGCAATGGGGATGTAGAAGTGACAGAACATCTATAGCAACATTCCTGATTTGTAGCTCCAGTCTGATTCTCCTTCCACTGACCTCCCTCATTTTCCACTACCAGACCTGCTGACCTCACTACCTGACCAACTGTTAGGACCTCTCAACCCCAAACCAACTCAATCTCGGGGTGGCCGTGGGCAGAAGCAGTGCTGGCTGGATGCAGAGGGTCTTCTGCATGCGTTCCAGGTCTTCTTCATTTCTGAACCAACCTGGCCCTGGAATCTCAGCTCTGTCTTTTCAGTGACCTGTTATAAAAGGGTGTGTCCATGTCCTCTGCCTGTCCCAAGTACCTTTTCTCCTGGCCACTTGGGAATCCCAGCCCTCCTTAAGGATTCATGATTCTCTTTTCTATCCCAGCCCCACAGCCTTAGTTTGGGCTTTCATTATTCCTTAGCTAGACTATCAAATAGGCCTTTCCATTTGTCATTCCTCCGGGCCTATCCTTCACATAGTAAAACCAGTCTTATCCCTGTCACTCCCATATATAAGCCATTCAGCATTTCCCATCACCTAATAAAGAAGGTGCAGTCTCCTCACCATGACACTCAAGGCCCTGTACAAATCTCCTACTCTGCCAAGCTCAATGCTTGCCGTTTCTTGCCTGAACTTTAGATTTCAGTACTCCCTGCCCGTCATGCTCTTTCCACACTTCTTGACACCATCACCTTTATCTCTGGATACTCATCTACTCTTTATGCTTCTTATTTGCCCAACTATCACTTTTTTTTTTTAATTCTACTGAAACATTTCCCAACCACAACCTTCCAGGCCAGGTTAGAGTAGATTCCCTTCTCAGTATATCATAGCACATAACTATGGCAGGCCAATACTTAAACCCCATCTAGAGCAAGGTTCTCCTGACACAGCCAGGGTTACTGCTCATATCCTACCACATCCTCCTCAGCCTCCAACATTAACATGCTATGCAACATAACCAGTATAGCACAAGCAACAATTCCAATTCTGACTTTTTTCCATACCCCAATCACAAAAGGACCTTATAAGTTGCTCTAAGATAAAAGAGTGTGCAGGACGTCAGTGGGTGGCAAATGCCACAGACAAAGATATTCAGGATGTTAGAGGTTAATAGTAAGAATCATGAAAGGGACTATTCAAAGGAACTGAAGGAAAAGGAACCAATGAAGTAGGTGGCCTTGAGATATTTGCTGCAGAACTATTGAACTGGCAAAAAAGTTCTTTTGATTTTAAAGTAAAAATAAAAGATGCATTTTCATTTTCACCAATAATTTTATTGAAAATATATTTACCATTTTGTTTTAGTACCTTCTACTATCTTTCAGGCAACTTCACAATTCCATCTTTTCAAAACTTTTTATCTTTTTGAGGAAAGAACCATTCCAGGTTCCTTTTACAGTCTTCCAGGAAATTGAAATTTTTTCCATTAAGAGAATTTTGAAATAAACAAAAATCCAAAGGTGCAATGTCTGGTGAACATGGTGGATGAATCACAACTTCTCAGCCAAGCTCTAACAGTTTTTGCCTGGTCATCAAAGAAACATGTGGTCTTGCATTATCCTTATGGAAGTTTATATATTTTCTATTGACTACTTCCAGATGCTTTTCATGGAGTGCTGCTTTCAGTTGGTCTAATTGGGAGCAATGCTTGTTGGAATTAATCATTTGGTTCTTCAGAAGGAGCTCATAATAGAGGACTCCCTTTCAATCACATCATATACACAACATCACCTTGTTTGGATGAAGACTGGCCTTTGGTGTGGTTGGTGGTGGTTCATTTTGCTTGCCACATGATCTCTTCCATTTCACATTACTGTAAAATATCCACTTTCCATTGCCCATCACAATTTGTTTTTAAAGCAGAACATTTATACTACATTTAAGTAGAGAATCACCTGAAGAGATATGGTCAAGGAAGTGTTTTTTGCTTAACTTATGTAGAACCCAAACATCGAGGCAATTAACATAACCAACCTGG